>JAHAQQ010000130.1:0-41203 GCA_019190355.1 Penicillium palitans
TCTTTTCCCCATCATTCATCATCATCCATAATCATCAATGAATACACATATTCAATCAACATCAGTTTATCTGAAAAGTGCTAAGAGAACGGCCGCTACCGCACCAGCCAGACCAAAGGCGAAAACGTCATTGATACCGACCATATAAGCATTGGTCACAGCTGTAAGCTCTTCGCCGGTAAAAACATGCTGGATCTCGGCTGCGCCTGTGCCCAGGGCCAATGAGGCGTTGATATTGGAGTTGGAGGAGCTCTCCAACGTCTGTAGCATCCGGTTGGCGAAGAGGGACTGTGCCACGAGGACGAAATAGGTTCCGCTAATGGACTGACACACTTTCTTTTGAGTTAGTAAAAACTCTTTACTTGCGAATGCGAAGAGAGACAGGAGGAATTCATACTGAGCATGATACCAGTGGAGCTTGCCACGTCTTCTGGCTTTGAAAAACCCTGAACTGCAGTCATGGGGATCTGATTACCCAAACCGAGCCCAAAGCCATAAAGAACTTGAGGCCCAAGGTAGCGGGCCTGAGATGTGTCGGCTCCCATCGTGTAAAATAGAGCCATGCCGGCCACCATGATAAGTGCACTTGTTAACTGAAAGGGCATGAGGTGGTGCGTTTTCCCGACGAGACCACCGCTCATCACAGCTCCCAAGGAGAAGAAAGCCAGAAATGGGAGTGTATCAATACCACTCATGATAGCGGTCTTCCCATGGATAGACTGGAAGTATATAGGGAGATAAAACATAACCTGGTAGAACGAAGAGTTGGAGCTAAGTAAGCACGCAATGTTAGCTCCGGGACAAGAGGCTAGGAAGGGAGTGGTTGAGTACTCACATATAGCACCACAAAGCATTAGCCCATGTCATGCGAGGCCTTAACAGCCTCAATGGAACCATAGCTCGAGAGCCTTGGAATCCCTCAACTATAAAGAACATGATCGTGAAGGCAATCCAAAGAATCAAGGTGGCAATGACAACACCAGCGCTCCAAGGTTTGGTCTGACCACCCCATTGTAGAGCTAAGGCAAAGCATACCAGAGAACCGAGTAACAAAGAAAATCCAGGAAGGTCAAGCTGTAAAATGATCTCTTTCCAACTGGCTGGGACAGGCTTGATATGCCCGGGTACCCTCAAGAATAATAAACACATGATGACAATCGGACCACCCAGAGGGAGATTGATCCAGAAACACCACCGCCAAGAGACCTCGCTCGTAAAGACACCACCGAGAACAGGCCCGAGGATAGTGGATACCATAAAGACTCCCATCCAGCTACCGATCAACACTGGACGCCTTCTTGGCTCGGCCACGACACTGATCAGAAGAACGGATCCACCCAGCGTTCCCGCAGCCCCCAATCCCTGGATCGCTCGACCGATGATTACAGAAAGGCTGTTCTGAGCAGAGGCAGCGACAATGCTACCAACCAAGTAAAACACCACGGAGCTCAGGTAAACCCATTTGATACGGAGATATTTATACATCTTGCCCCACATCGGAGGGGATGCCCCGACGAGGAGAAAAGTTGCACTTCCGTACCATCCAACATCGTTCAATTGATGAAAGTCATCGGTGATGCCAGGAATAGCGGTTGCAATGATCCCAATCTCGAGGGCGGCCAGGAGAGTGCTCATGAAGATGGTGAGCATGATGAGAAACGATCGCAGCCCCGTTATGTAAGAAGGCTCTGCGGCCAAGCACTTCTCATCGTCATGCTTCTCTTGGTCACTTTCTGCTGGGGTGTGCTGGATATCGCTAGATGAGGTTGTCGGATTAACCACTCTCGAATTCGATTTTGATATCTCCCCCGTATTGGGGTTTTTAGAAGACATAGCTCTTACCCGCTTCGCTAGTTCTGTTATTTGGCAGGTCGGTAGAATGATGCGGGGAGTTGAAGTGACCAGAATATCTTGTGGGAAAGGCTGTAGGTTTTGATGCAGCATTTGCGGAAGCATAAATATAGAAAATATATATTTGATGAAGTGACAACAGGGTGTCGAGATTATCAATAATTAGTAATGGTATTAAAAGCAATAATCTCTTCGTCCACCAAAGATCGCTTCCACCTGGGCAAGTGATTTATCATTCATCCGGATACAAAACATCCAAGGAAGCTTAATTTGGATTAGCGTTAAGCTCGTCCGCCGGGCCCGCAGTCACTAGGCCTATTAGGGATAAGCGTCATTTTCGACCGCCGGCCCCATTCCCAAAAGGTAACCCGCTTCGACCGCAGGCAAAAGTCCCCCCCGACCATCTACCGCATATGTTTTAGTCAAATCTCCGCAACACCTGGGCATGTCAAGTCTCTGTCAATCTGTAGATACGATGTCTCCGCCCCGTGCAAAGCGCCAAAAGCTCCGCAAGGGGACCCACAGCTGCTGGGCATGCAAGCGGCGGAAGATGAAATGTGTATTCGATCCGTTCCATAATACAATCTGCAAACCATGTCAAATTCGAGGATCTAAATGCGTTAGCCAAGAGTTTGCCGAGGACGTTTGGATCCCTGATATGCGAACTGGTGGAGGAACTATCGATACCGACCAAGGACGGACACCTTTGACGTCCAGTGAAGATGGGAAAAGGCCAAGCTATGGCATTCCGACACCAACATCAACGATACTAACAACCTCGGCTTTTCTGGACTTGTATAGATCACCACAGGTGTGTTTTCAAGATCCTACCTCCATTCGATTGTCACTCATCACTTGTCTTAGCAACCATCGCACGAAGATCGTGTCTTTTCTAATAACTCTGGAAAACCAGAAATTGAAGTACCAGTCTCGTATAACAAACATGAGAGGCTTTCACGGCTCTTACATGAATCACTACCCTCACGGGAAGACACCGAGAGGATATGTCAAGCCGGGGGTGATCCTTTCATTCTCGCTCATGAAATCTTAACTATGCCATACGACACTCTTTCCAAAACGGCCCTAAAAACGAGTGAAACTCTATTAAATGTCCCCAATGTAAATACACACCCTGTTCTGATAGCAAGGTATATGCTCCAGCTCGCCACCGTCTTGCAGCATCTACACCCCGATCTCCACGAAGGAATAAAGAGTCTTTCAGAGACGCCAAGGGCCACAATGGAACGATTAGCAAATCTTGCTATCGATCTCGTGATAACGAGAGAAGAATTTTTTGGGAGCATTGAGGATTTGGAATGCATCATGATTGAGAGCATGTATCAGGCGAATATCGGAAGCCTGCGACGAAGCTGGGTATCAAATCGAAGAGCCATGGGAATTGCTCAGCTGATGCGTCTTGACCGATCGGATCATCGGACTCAGTTTGAAGTAATCGACCCAAACACGAGATGCCACCCACAGATCATGTGGTTTCGAATAGTGTTACTGGACCGCCAACTGTCTTTGCTATTGGGTCTTTCTCAAGGATCGTTGGATTGTGGCATGGCCTCCGATGTTATGCTTCAAACAGACACCCCCATGGGCCGTCTTGAACGAATCCACTGTATTCTTTCATCGAAGATTCTGGAGCGCAATGCTTCAAGCTCCCATTCAATGCCCGATGACTACTCCACGATGAAAATCCTCGACCTGGAGCTCCAGAAAGCGGCAAGAGAACTCCCTAGCAAATGGTGGTTGGTACCAACCCTAAACGCCGACTTAATCAACTCGCAAGCCCTTTTCTGGGATACACGGCGATTGTTTGCTCAGGTACTTCATTACAACCTGGTCAACCATCTCCATCTACCTTATATGCTTCGCTCGTCTTCAGCCGGGCGTAAATACGAATTCTCGCGAATCACATGTGTCAATGCCTCACGGGAAGTTCTCTCGCGCTTTATCACACTCCGCCGATTTAATAGAATTGCCTACAGTTGTCGCACAATCGATTTCCTTGCCCTGATGGCCGCCATGACCCTGTTGTTAGCTCACCTCGATAGCCACTCAGAGGCAGAGAATCTACTTGCCCATCAGTACTTGAGCGACCGTGCCATGATTGAACAGGCACAAGAGAATATGCAAGAAGTGAACAGCTTAAATTCAGATGCAATGAGTGCACAGAGCGCTGAGTTGTTACGCCGATTATTGGCCATTGGATCCGGGCCGTTGGATGGTTCCGGGAGAATCAGCGTGCAGGGATTAACCGCTGAAACAGTGCCGATGGACCAAAATGACGATGATATCGTTACCGTGAACATCCCATATTTTGGCATTGTTAAGATTTCCGGCGGGGGCATTCGCAAGGAGGTTCCAAGAAATCAATATCCTCAACAACGGACAGATCCAACATTTAACCCCCTACCTCGATTTCAATCCGTGAATATATCTTGTAAAACAAGGCATGGGAACGTCCATACTGCAGATCCTTTGTTTGATGGCGGAATCGCTAAGCCTTACAAAATGCCAAATGTAGAAGACCCTCGTTTTGATCGCCTCGAGATGTCTTCCACGTCACCAAATTCTTTGACGGCTACTGGAACAGATGGATCTGCTTCGAATGGCGTACCTCAAATCAATAATCTCTTTTCGGATCCTTTCTTTCAGAATCCTGGGTTGACCGCTGGGGGGCAGGAGTGGGCATTCCAGGGCGTTGACATGGCTTTCTTTGACAACCTCATGAACAACAGTGGGACCGGGGATACTGGATGGTCTACGTAGGCCCGGGGTATGAAAATACAATTTCAATTGTGTAATTTCTACCCAGTACCCCCAAAGCTCCGAAAAGTTATGGACCTCCTGCAACTAGTTCAATCATACCCTTCTGTGCCCAGATAACCACCATACGCTTCGCAGGAGGTCCTTCCCCTTTTCCAGCACCATGTATAAACCCAAAGTAATAATGAAGCCTGCGCCGAATCATTGAGCCCCACTAAACCGAGGCGAAACAATAAACATAAAGATCTCCCGTATCAAGATCTTTTTTTCCCGAGAGTCGAAAACATTGCCGATCGTCCCTGCGGAGAAAGGCCTCGTCGCTGTCCAGTCTCAAGGTCTTGCCGTGGCTGGCGTCTTGTTAGACGATTGAACCTACGCTCTATACTGTCCTCCAGCTATATATTTTGTTAACAACGGATAAAGTCGCAAGGAATTTTAGACTCACATGACTGTTGTGCTTAAAAATCAACCATACGGCCAGCGTCAAAAACGTAGTAGCCACGGCAAAAAGAATATAAAACCACCAAGGTGGGTTGGATGCCAAGATATCGATGTTCATACCAAAAAGACTCTGTATTCACGTTAGGCATTTGTCTTGCATGGCAACATATAAACTGAGATCTATACCGCGATGAACATAAGTGGGAGAAAAACAAACTGGCAACAAAACTCGTTAGCAACTGATGCGGTCGACAAAGACAGGTAATTTCGACCTACCGTAATCCAACTAAGGCGCTTCATGCTCTTGTTTGTTGATGATGACTTTTGTGCTTCTGAGATTGACGTAAGATTGAACTCCTGTCACAAGTCAGTCGATGTAGTTCTTAGGGCTGGTATATTATTGATACTAATTGAATAAGATCCTTAGAAGTTTCCATAAGAGCTTTTAACCCTTCTGAATAAACATCCTCTAGTCTGTTGATGTGATTTTGAAATATCAACATCGCTTTATTCACCTCTTCGCTTCCTGTAGATTCGGTGTCACGGAGAACAGCCAATGACTGACTCTCGTACTTGTTCCGAAACTCTATAAGCTCGGCAATTTGCTTATTGCAGCTCCTTCTCAGCAGATCCCACAGTTGAGCATCGCCTAGCAAGTCTCGAATTAAGCGCGGGTTTCTTCCATTCGCTCTTAGCAACTCCGTACGCTGTTTAATAGTTAATAGGAGCCTTATCGCGAACTAAGCTTCCCTTACCTTTATTGCTAGGCGACTTTCTGCCGCCTGAAAGGTACGATCCCACTCTTGTAGGAGTTGCTGGACTAGGGGAGCAAATAGATCAGTAGCGTGAGGGGGCACTTGTGCGTATTCGGAGGTACTGAAAAATATTTTGGATTCTAGAGGACTTTCCGAGGGCGTTATGTTCTGACGCTTGGTCATAATCCATAGGATACCATACGTCTTTTCGAACCCCTGTATATCCAACTCGGAGGTATCGGACAGTCTAGGCCAGTTATAGTTAGGAGAGATAGGCAGTGCAATCGCACGAGTAGTGAAGCGGCATTCAACAAAGCCTTCTTTATATATTAATATGGGAGCTTAACATAGACCGTATCAAAAGAAGACACTTACAATCTTTTTTTGGAACTTGAGTCAAAGTAGCTCGGCTGGGTGCTTTACTAGACTGGACTCTCCATACTGGGTCGGCCTCCCGCGTTCGTTGACCAGAAAGAAGGTCAGCTGGGGACCGCTGTTCCACTCTACGCCACCAACGATAATAGAAACCAGTCGAGGAATGCAAAAAGGGAAACCCATCTGCAAGGATACTACCTCAGTAGATAGAGTATGAGCGCTGGATTGTCAACAGGAGATCAAGGGTACGTACAAAATACGTCTGGAGCCAACGTTTGTTCCAATAAAATCATCAGCCCTTGCAGCAAATTCCTTAACCCTTAGAGAAAGAGGATAGCCCCTATTCGTGATATCGCGTTCCGATGTCTTCCTAATAGTCGTGGTATTGCCGATGGTCATTTCAAGGTGGCTCGGAGAGCCGGGCAAGAGTTTCCTCCACGTGGAAGCCTTCACGAAGGTGTGACTGTCAGTGCTTCTTAAAAGAAGTAGTAGGGCAATCCGATAGTCCCCCTTTTGAGCCGCAAGTTCAAGTGGATTTAAATCGCTGAAATCTCGTATATTGGTAAGAGCACCTTGTTCGAGAAGTTGAGCAACAGCGGATATAGACCCTGCTTCTACCGCAAGATGGAGTGGCGTCTGCCCTTCGCTACCATCCCGCGAGTTGATGTCCGCGCCTTTCTCAAGAAGTAGTTTCACGATTTCTGGGTTTCCCCTCAACGCAGCGGCCTGTAGGGCATTTCCACATTCCCCTCCTTGAGCATTGACGTCTGCGCCTTTCTCAAGAAGTAGTTTCACGATTTCGGGGCGCTGCTGCCATGCCGCGGCGGCGGCCTGGAGAGTATTTCCATACCTGCCACCTTGAGCGTTGACGTCCGCGCCTTTTTCAAGAAATAATTTCACGAAATTGTGGTACCCTTTTGATGCGGCGGCTTGGAGAGCATTTCCATATTTCCCTCCTTGAGCGTTGACGTCTGCGCCTTTCTCAAGAAGTAGCTCCACGATTTTGGGGTCCCCAATCGGTACGGCGGCCTGGAGGGCATTTCCGTACTTGCCTCCTTGAGAGTTAACGTCTGCGCCTTTCTCAAGGAGTAGTTTCACAATTTTGAGGTTCCCCTTCGATACGGCGGCCTGGAGAGTATTTTCATACTCGCCTGCTGGACCGTTGACATCCGCACCTTGTTCAAGAAGTAGTTCAAGAAGTAGTTTTACAGTTTTGGGGTTCCCCTCCGATGCAACGGCCTGGAGAGCTTCTTCGTATTTCCCTCTTTGAGCGTTGATGTTTGCACGTTTCTTAAGGATTGGCTTCCCGATTTTGGGGTACCCTTCCGATACGGCAGCCTGGAGAGCATTTTCATATGCCCCTCCTTCAGCATTAACGTCCCCGCCTTTCTTAAAAAGTAGTAGCACTTCGTCTTTTTCTCCCGCAGCTGTAGCCTCGTAGAGGTCCATTGGCCACTGTCAGTTTTGCCAACAGTTCTTGGGGCGAGGCTTGCGTTATAGTGATGTCGAAAGGGGCAATGTGAGGGTTCTTGTCGAGAAGCTGGAATTCTAGCGTTGTGAATATACCGTAAGAGCTAGTATGGCCGAAAACTATCGAAGAGGAGATAAATTGATGGTCTTATCTGTCTACCTGTGATGGGTACATGTAGACCTCTCAGGGAGCGGCTGTGAGGCAGAGATTGTCGGCGATGAGTGAACCTTTCCCAGCGGTGAGGTGGGCTTTTGGCATATCAACTCATGCCATGCACGAGGAAGGTGGCTATGTGCAGATACAAGGAGCGGAGCGTCTCAGGTGAAATACTTTCATCCAATAATCATGAGACAAATTTTAGTTCAGGGGCTATTCTCACCCCCGGGGCTGAACATAGCCCCATTTTGATTAGCAGTCAACGAGTGAGGATGAAGATACAAAGGTACGGGGCTGGGACGGCCAGGATCGGCACGGCCCCGAATCCTATTAACCGTACCTAGGCTTCTAAAATCCCGTTAACAGCCCCAAGTTGACTAACACGGTTCGTTGCGAAGTTCCACAATGAAATCTTGTTTACTGAGCCCACTAGGTATATCTAAAGAGATATGAGCCAGAAATAATAAAAGTTCATGGAACTTCTCCGTCTCTGTTGGTGTCTCTAGTCGGTCTTCCTGGCAAGAAACTCTGGAGGGGATAGCGTGTTTTATTATTTCATATAGAAACTAATACTTTCTAAAGGAGGTGTTCCATGAGGGTCCTCATATCCATCTTGTATTGCAACGATAGCTTCATCAATGCTTCCGATGCTTCAAGAAGTATGGGGGTAATGATGATGGAACCCCTTTACCTTTGCAAACATGAAAGAAATACTAGTTAACTATGTATAAAGGCTCCTAGGGCATCAGTTTCCAAGATCCATTACTCTGTACTCCGTACCATTTACAGCTTAGACTGCTCCAACACCGACAACTTCCGAAGAGGAGGTCCTCCACGGCTCCCATCTCCAGCCATAACAACAGGCCCCGACTCCTTCGTCGGTGGATTCAACTTCCATTTCTGGCGCAGTTCGCTAGGAGCGCGGTTCTCAAAGCAATCCGCAACGTACTTCCCAAGGACGGGGAGGAATTTGAATGCACTAGCAATTAGAGGTGATCAATCAGTCGGTATTCAAATAAAGCAGTTAGACGGGATGGCTTACTGTCCAGCACCGCCCGTAGCAACAAACAAACCATCCATTACAGGGTGGCGATCAATAATAAAGTCTCCAGTTGGTGTATCTGTGTACCAACAAAGTCTCCGATTCGACCAAGGGCGATCGCCCAGGCTGGGGAAAAGCTGACGCAGTCCATCGCGCAGAGCAGCGTCCGCATCATCGGGAAGGTACCCAGACGCTGCGTTACTGGAATTGCGCCGGGGACCAGAGACCAAACGCCCTGTAGCTTCGGAGGGGGCCTCAGTCGCGTAGCCATAGCCGTGGCGAGCGAGTTTGAGGATGTTTGTTCCAGGGGTAGGCGGGAAGGAGAACACGCCCGTTGTCATGTTTATCATCACCGGGGTTTGGGCGAATTTGGAGGCTTCTGCGGGAGTGAGTTGGATGAAGCCGACAGGTTGGCCGGAGGAGGAGGCTATGTGGGATAGATTGAGGAGGCGGTTTGACCATGCTCCCGTGGCGAGGATAACCTGGGATGCGAGAAGGTGTGTCCCGTCTGCGAGATTGACGCCAACGACATGATTCGAGGAATGACGTAGGGAGTCTACTGTTCCCCGGGGACCGGTTATGAAGGAGACTCCTGCGACGCTGCATTCAGAGGCTAGGTGGCTGATGCTACCTGCTGCATCTGCCCAGCCGCCCACGGGGTTGTGGTAGCCCGACGAGGAAGGAAGGTTGGCTTCGATGCTCGGGTAAATGCTTCTCATCTGGCTGATGTTGGAGAACTCATCGACGTGGCCGCCTTTATCGAGGATGTTTTGCTTCGATCCCTCGAGGTATGGGTTCTCAGACGTTTCGGAGAGCAGGATGAAGCCCGACTGATGGTAAAAGTTGGAATAAGTGCTCGTCCAGCCCTTGTAGGCTTCTAGAGCCATCTGGGCGTAAACAGGGTCGGCATAGTCAGCGCGAATAATGCGCGAGATGTCGACACTGCTCCCATCGACGACTGGAGGAACGTGGCGGTCGAGCACAGTGATGTTGGTATATCCTCTCCTTGTCAGTTCGAGGGCGGTTGAAAGGCCGAACACGCCCGCACCAATGATAAGGATACCATCGCTTTTGTTTACTGCCATTTTTGTGCTACCAACTTTGGCGTTTCATCCAGCGAATAGAATATAAGTTTAAGATAGTAATCGACCCGGATTGGGGTGTGGTTCTTGAACCCCATGCCACCCGGATCGTTCCCCGGGGGGTCTTGTTCTGGCCACGGACCCGGGGCGCCTTCCGTCCACACGCATCCCCGCATGCCGATAACACTATCCCGACCCCAATGGCGCAAAATGAGGGGGATGAGGTGATGGGACTTGGATGGATAGGAAGATAAAAGTATGAAGGAAGTGGTCTGAAATTCTTTGGCCATCAATTTTCAATTGGCTTACTCTATCGCCATTTTATTGCTGCTATCACAATGAACCGCCTCTTTGGATACGGAGAGCCCGCCAAACCCAGCGAAAATGCTACACGGCCAAATCTCCCTTCATCATGGTATCGCTCTGAGGCGATGTACAATCTCGAGCGTCGGGCTATTTACTCAAAGAAATGGGTGCTTGTCTCGCATTAAGTGAGATTCCCTGAGCCAGGGAACTACTTGCAGTTGCAGGAAGCCGGGTTCACATTCTTCCTCATTCGAGATCGCCAGGGAAAGATAAACAGTTTTCACAATACCTGTCGACATCGTGCCTACCCCGTTGTGCAGGAGCAAGCTGGCAAGGTGAACATTCTTTCGTGTCGATACCATGGTAAGTTTTTTTCTTCCCTGGATAGTGGGATTTTGCTGAATACGCTAGGTTGGTCTTACGGATTGAACGGCAAGCTTGCCAAAGCACCTCGATACCAGGACCTTGACGGATTCGACAAAGAAGAAAACGGGCTATTCCCTATCCACGTCCATATCGACAAGCTCGGCTTCATATGGATAAACCTCGACGCCTCAGAAACCCCAGCTGTAGCGTGGGAAGATGATTTCGCCGGTGTTGATGAACAGCCCAGGCTTAAGCCATTCGATTTCTCACAGTACCGGTTCGATCATATGTGGGATATGATTGGTGATTACAACTGGAAGACATTAGCAGATAACTACAACGAGGTGAGGTCATTGACATCCTATCGATTCCAACAACTAGTCGCTGACCATGTTTTGTTAAAGTGCTATCATTGCCCAACTGGACATCCAGGCCTCGCTCAATATAGTGATCTGGGGAAGTACTGGGTCGAGACAAAGGCCAGTCATATCCAACATTTCAATACAGACCGCCCGGACCAGGAAGGCATGGGGATTATTAGTACCTTTTACTTCCCTAACGCGTCTATGACGGTATCCAAAGACTTCTTTTACATCATGAGATGTATTCCGATTTCACCGTCGCAGACACAGATGGAGTACGAGGTTTATAGGCACAAAGACGTGACGGACGAAGATTTCAACAAGGTCGACCAGATCTTCAAACAGGTGCTGAAGGAAGACAAGGATTTATGTAATGCGGCGCAGAAGAACCTAAACACCGGGATGTATGTGCATGGGAACTTACACCCGCAACATGAAAAGGGTCCGTTGTTTTTCCAGAAAACCGTGAAAGATTCGGTGATGAGCCACCACGAGTCAGAAGAGAAACAGGGAAGGGAGATATGGCCTGCGACGCCAATTCCAGTTATGACCAATGAACTGAGCGAGGAGATGGACTTCTGTCGGAAGATTGACTGCCTGGCCAAGAACGGAAACAGTGGCCAATTATCTTGGTAGCAGGATGCATGGACAGCTTAAATAGATGTATACTCATCTCACGAGCTGCAATATCTAATAGGTATGACTCAAGTTACGCCTTCTCTGTATTATTCTTTACATCATGTTTAAGTAACAATGGACATCAATGGTAAATAATACAAAAGATCGTAGAGGAAAAGCCATTTGTGGGTGTTACTATAACATGTAGCTAATCAATTAAATGTTTTAATACCTGTAGGTACAGCAAAAATTACAGCTATGATGTAATTTCAGCAAGCTGTCAATGAACTGTCCGTATTGCGATGCCTATAGAAAATTATTGTCCTACAGTACGCACTAGTATCCCAGGCCAACAAGTTATCGTGCTCTTATGGCTGCGAATGAGGATAACAGTTGCAATTCAGGGAACTACGAACGCTCTCATTTTGACAACCTGGTAGTATGTCTTTTGCAAGCTATTCTAGATTCCACTGATCCTGGCTAAATTTTACTCATTGGCACAGACTTCGGAATCCCAAACTTGGAGATATCATCACTCGTCTTCCCATCAATCGCCAATTCCGCCAACACGCGGCCAAAAGTGGGCGCAAACTTGAACGCATGCCCACCCCCCAGACCAATTAGAATATCTCGGTGCTTCTCCAACGGGGAAATAACAAATTGCCTGTTCGGCGTAATTGCATACTGACACGTCACAGTTCGGAGCACCTGTCCTTTCCCTGGAATAAATCCCTCCATATGCCTAGTAAGTTCCTGCAGCAACTCCTCCGAATGCACGAACGTGCGCTCCTCCGGCGACATCCGATTGTACGCGATATCCCGCCCCGCCTTGAGTGTCGGCTCACCATATGCTGGGAACCCGTAATAGAAGTTTCCATTTTCCGCGGCGTAGGCCCATACGGGGAACCGGTCCGGTTCGTATGCTTCTGGCTTCTCTGGCTTGAAATACGTGACCTGTTCCTGCATCACGTCGAGCGGGATATCGGCGCCCAACGGCGCGAGGAGCTTGTTCGCCCATGCGTCAGCTGCGATGATCACCTTGCCCGCGGAGAATCGACCCCGCGATGTCTCGATGATAGCACCGTTTGCCTGGGGCAAAATACGGTCCACACGCGTGTGTTCCTTTAACAAGGCACCCAGAGACCGCGCCATGTACTGCATGGCTGCAACAGACTTAGACGCATGGACGATTCCCATATCCGCCGTATAGACGGTGTGCGAACCCACGGGAACACAAAACTGCGGCCAACGGGCCTTGACCTGTTCCGAGGTGAGGAGCTCATAGGTGTGCTCATTGACGTCGAGGCTGTGAGTGTAATCACGGGCAAGTTTCTGCGAACCTTTAGGGAAAACGATGACCCCGCCGGTGATGGTGAGCCATTGCTGGCCGGTGCGCTTCTCCAGCTCGCCCCAATCCTTGTATGAGGATTTGGCAAACTTCGCGTACTCCGGTGCATCGTAAGAGGTGCGCACGATACGTGAAGTGTCATGAGAGGCGCCGCGGACGTGTCCGAACTCGAACTGTTCGAAGGCGATGACTTTGGCGCCTTTGAGGGCAGAGTGGTAGGCAGCCCCGCTTCCAAGGGCGCCCAGGCCGACAACCGCGATGTCGTAGTGCTCCATTGTTATGACAATAAAATTTGGGGGCAAAATTAAGGTAGGAATGGTCTTCGTGGGTGGTTGATTCCTGCAGCGTTGTGCTGAGTATCACGGATGGGATCTACTTATGGAAGGACGTAACGGAGAATCGTAGGAAGAGATCCGGCCTCTATGGATCCGGCATTGCTCCCGAGGTGTCACAAATGGGGTCTTATCGCGAGTAGGAAGCTGTTCTCCAATTCGAGTACCGTAGTCCACCAACCCCTCCCTACCTACCCCGCAAGTCTTGGTGATCCCGCACTTGGATACCGGGTGAGGACGGACCCGGGGCGTCTTCCGCTATTGCCAGGACCCAAGGCATTGAATATTGCAATGGTTCCTGCATGTGACTTAGCTAGATCAATGCAACCGGCAGACGTGCTCCACTTCTAAGCACAAGCACCAGCTCGCGTACAGGACCGAATACCCTAATACCAGGGTGTGTTCCGGAGAGCCCAAACACAATCATTCATGCACGAACCCCAGATGCGGCGTCATAGGCATCGGAAAGAACACCCGCGGACAAGAACTAGCCGCTCTTTTACCGTCACCTACATTTCCGCAATTACCAATCACATGTGGTCCCCTGAGGTCAGCAGGGTTGCTCAGTAAGCGGAGCCTGAAGTGCTACTCCCTAGCCCAGTTTTCTATTTAACGATACTTTTGGCATTTATATCCATTGATGACTAGTCAGTGAGTGCCTGGGATACCTAACGCAAACCATGCGATCCTAAAAGTATTACAGGGCAACTGTCCATCATGTGACTGCAGGTAGTAGAAAGGTGGTAGGTTGATTCTACAAGGAAGAACTCAGGAATATATTAGGACATTCACTTCATGTATCTAGTTAATTGCGTATACCTTTGGGACTTCAGTGACTCTTTAGCTTGATTATAAGACGACACCCACAAACACTCCGGTGTGTATCTATTGGTGCTTTACCTGGCATCCCTCTTCGATACCCTCAAAAGAACTAAGTCCTTATAAGGCCTGTTAGGCAAGGTAGGCTGCGGCGATATCCTCAATGCCCATGGATATCCTATATAAGAGGTAGAGGACTACACGGAAGTAAGTACTTAAGCGAGAGTTATACTACTCCGGATATCCGCAAAATATCCTCATATCTTCGCGGATATGGTATGTGACCCAATATCCAATGGAGAGGATATGCCGCAGTCTAGACAACGGTATACTTGAAACACAAGTCGTTGACAATTGGTAATCTACACAATTTCAGGAAAGCGTCTCCCGATTCTACCTAGCCTAGCGACGGTCGTGCGTAACAACTGGTTCATTCCCATACAGATAGGGAAGGATGTAAAGTTCAGTAGTGGAGCACACGACCTGGAGTAGCTGAATTGGCGCTGCTAATGTGATGAAAGGAAGATAAGACCTACCCACAATTAATGTTAGCGTCGAAGTATGTGGATGTAATTGATAACAGGGCACCCGTAGTTAATGGTCGCGGAGTGCTCCCCGCCTGGTCGGTCCATTCCCCGTCCACGCTTTGACAACAAACATCTGGGTCTAGGGGGGCTGGCCTGTGCTGATAAGGAGTATGGTGAGGGGTATGATAGGTGGTGACTTGTTAATGAAATCCGGGGTAACCCCCACCAGGCCTATAGTCAAATACAGAAAGTACAGAAAGAAGAATTTCACACTGCACTAGCATCAAATTCCCGGCTTTATTGCAAAAATTGAAGCAAAACAATGGACGACGAAAAGCCCGAACACGTCAAGATGGGGCCTCTTGACGCCGTGATAAGCGTGGCTCACGGCAATGTCAGTGTGCTAACCAGCAACGAGCTGGTGGTTGACCACGTCATTGAAGCCATTGGGATGGGTCGATACCAGTGGCAGTTGCTCTTTTCGTGCAGTTTTGGCTTCCTTGTCGATCAGGTATGCTAAGCCCTACCTACTTTAAATGCTGCTAACCAGCACCAGATGCTCCTAATCTCAATCACAATAATCATGCCAAATACAGCGAAAGAATTTGGCCCCAGGTATCAAACTCTCCTCTCAGCTTCGTTGTACGCAGGTCTCTTTGTGGGCGCTCTTACTTGTGGCATCCTTGCCGATCTGCTAGGCCGGAAGCTCATATGGCAGCTATCAATTTTCGGTGTTTCCAGCGTTACCCTGCTGGCAGCGTCATCTCCAAACTGGGCAGCGCTAAATATCTGGACCACCTTATGTGGGTTCTTGGCTGGTGGTAACTGTATGTCTTGAGCTACTAGGGGAAGGGAGAGCAGGCAATAACTGTATTGAAGCTAACTGCACTAGGTGTGTGTAGGGGAAAAGAAGAAGAAGAGGGAGAGGAAGCTATTTGTAGCTGCCAGTCCTGTCAAACAGGATCAGGTGACCTCAATTGTTCAACAGTATGCATTTATTGTCCTCTAAAACTCCGGTATAGATACTGACATACGGCAGTGGCCATTGATCTAACTGTACTGGCTGAGTCCCTGCCACAGAAATGGGCCTTTCTTCTCACCGGTATTGCATGTGTCTGGGGCTTGGGAAATGCCGTCACCGCACTCATTTGTATTACCCCATTTTCTTCTTATTGCCCTATCAGAACCACTGTGTCTAACTACCTCTGGTGTTAGCATGGCCTCTTGTCGTCCAATTCTGTTGCCCCAATGGAACCAACCCGGAGACGTGCGCCCGATCTGACAACATGGGTTGGCGATATATCGACATCGTCCTTGGTGGTTTATGTTTGATCATGTCCATCGTGCGCTCCTTTATACTCGGGATGCATGAGTCGCCGAAATGGCTAATCAGCAAAGGCAGGATTGACGATGCCGTGAGAGCACTTAATTCGATCAGCTCTAAGAACAAATCCGAATTCACAGCGGACCCTCAGCTATTCATTGATATACCACAGGAGCAGGTTGCAAGCCATACATGGCTTGAAGATGTCGTTTCGATGCGGGAGTTGTTCTACGGGTGGAAGAACATCAAGCTAATGGGGATCATGATGTTACTCTGGGCGTTTGTCGGAATTTGGTGAACTTGGCCTGTCGTCTCTCTACATCCAGGATAATATGTTGACTGGTTCTCTCCAACAGTTATCCCCTCTACAATGTCTTCCTTCCCTACTACCTGGAAGCGCATGGCGCCAACCTGGGCGACGGCAGTAACTACCAGACATACCGAGACCTCGCCATTTCCTCTGTAGTAGGAACCTTGGAATCTTCGGGCCCTTACTAAGCGCCTATTTCGTCAGCCTCCCTAAGCTCCGTCATCAAGGGGCACTCGTTATAACAGGCTGTATATGTGCACTCTTCGCTGGATTATTCACCCAGGTCCGAACCGAGGGGCAGAACATTGGGTTTTCATGCATGATTAATTTCTGGCTGAATGCAGTGTATGCTATTATCTATGGGTATGCGCCCCTCCCTTTCTCTTCCCTTGAACACTTGGAGCTTACCTTTGTCAGATATACTCCCGCATGTCTAACAACAAAACATCGCGGCGTCGGGTGCGGGATGCTCATGGCATGTGGTCGCCTCGTCTCTATTTCTGCACCCTTTATTGCAACTTTCGGAGACATTACCTCTGGTGCACCGCTTTGGGTTTCCTGTGCGCTGTATGTCGCTGTAGCCTTGTTGGGACTTGCCTTGCCTCGTATCGATCACTAGTACGATGCATGGTTAATTGTTTTGTGTTCTGTCAAATACTAAGGTGGAATATATGGTTGAGGCAATCTACAAGAGTGGCTGCCTGTCAGGCAGTTACTGCGCCAAGCAGAAAGGAAGGGAGCTACTGCGACTAGAAGGAGCTTGATGTCTTCTATAATTATCATCCCACTTCTACCTCAATCCAGGGTTTCAACCTGAACAGCGGCACGTAGGCTACCACAAGGAGATAAATCTATATAAGTGCATGTAGAGTGATCCACTTCCGAAGAACGAACTTCGAGCCTGGTCCAGGTCTACCTTTGCCTAATTGTTGCTCCAGGCTGGCTCGGCGCGACTACGAGATCGCTCTGATGCCTCGACAAAGTCCGGCACGGCCTAAACCGCCCTGGCCCATCATTCTTACCTTAGGTTGAGCTTCGCAGTCTCAGCACGCTTCGAACCGCGTCCCCCCTTTCGTCTCGCGCCTCCTTCCGAATGTCTCTAGGGCTTAGGCAATCCACCAGCATATGGATGACTGTCTCCTGCGCCTCGCACGCGCAGTGATCGTTGTCGCGAAATCCGAAAGACTTCGATCACGACATTTGCTTCTCAGGCCGTACCCGAAACAATTTTCCAAATTTGAATTCATGACTCGCAATAAGTTAGCTTACTAGAAGATGCGTGCGTTTTTAAAGGGTCTGCACGTGACCGCCCCATGGCTGGCGATCGACACATCTCGACCCAAAGCTTAAAACAAGTGCGTGTTCTGCAAATCCCCCTGTCTTGAACTTGAACACCATGTTATGAACTTTTTCTTTTTTTTTTGTCTTTGATTCTTCGCCATTCATTCTTTTTGGTTCTTTCCAGTATGCCCAGAGCATGACCAGTCATTCCTTTCTTTGAACATCAGCCCCGTCTAGTCCGGGGTCGAGCCACCCTGTCACGTAATTTAGTCTTGCTGTCAAGCTAAGCCAAACATGACATTCGCCTACCCACGCAATACGGGCGCTTCTTCCCTTCCCTCCTTCAACCAACATCAGTCATCGAGACCACAAAATATATTCAGTCGCGCGTTGGACTCTATCCCCCCAGCGGCAAAACAATGGCTTCCCAGCAGTGTCAGTGGGGGAATTACCAGACATCGGGAGAGTGAGGGGATTAAGACAACGGCAGTCAACCTTGTCAAACGTATCTTTACGATACCAAATGCCATTATTTTGCTGTGGATGTTCGCAATTCGATGGGGTGAACGCACAGTATTTCAGGACAGCATCAACAAATGCCTTTGGGATAGCTGGGAGGAATGGGTAAGTTGACAGTGGCACACCTGTCGCATGCCTTAGCAGGTGCTAACAGTTGAATGTATCTAGCCTCAAGATGCCACACCGCACCACATTGCCTTTATCGCCGACCCCCAACTCGTTGATCCCCACACTTATCCCGGTCGACCATGGCCTGTGTCGACTTTGACGGTCAAATACACCGACCAATATATGCGACGGTCATTTTCCTTGATACAAGATCACCTCGAGCCGGACTCAGTGCTGTTTCTTGGGGACCTTTTCGATGGTGGCAGAGAATGGGCTACGGCTACAAGCAGCAGCCCTGAAGCGCGGTGGAAGAAGTATACGGACTCCTTTTGGAAGAAGGAATATGGGCGATTTATTAAAATATTCTTGGACCCGTGGGAGAAATTAGTGAAGCCACCTGTCGATGGACGAGGGCGCAGAATGATTGCTAGTCTACCTGGCAATCACGATCTTGGATTCGGTAACGGCATCCAGGAACCGGTCCGCAATCGCTTCGAGTCCTTTTTTGGAAACCCCAACCGCGTCGATGTTATTGGGAACCATACCTTTGTTTCAGTGGACACTCCCTCGCTGAGCGCGATGGACCAACCCGATCCATTGACGGGCAGCTCTCCGACAGCCAGCGATCAAAACCGTCCCATGCGCCCGATCTGGAAAGACGCAGATGACTTCCTGGATAAGATGGCCATCCACAAGGCGAAAGCGGAGACGGACGAGCTGCGAACGCTGCAAAACCAGACTGAGGCGCATACTATATTCGATCACCGTATTGTCGACGCTGTCGAGCCCGCCATTCATCAGAAGCCTCAGCCAGCAGGCGCCGGCTTTCCTACTATTATCCTCACACACGTCCCTCTCTACCGCAAGCCAGCTACTCCATGTGGTCCTCTCCGCGAACGCTACCCGCCTTCTTCATTGGACGAGGAACTGGCAGAGGATGAGCCTAACTCTCTGAGAATTGCCGGAGGCTATCAGTACCAGAATGTCCTAACGCAGACCGTTTCCACCGAATTGGTTTCCAAGGCAGGGCCCAACGTCGTCCAGGTGTATTCCGGCGACGACCATGACTACTGTGAAGTGTCCCATCGGGAATTCAACGGCTCGCCCAACGAAATCACAGTCAAAAGCATTTCTTGGGCGATGGGAGTCCGCCAACCGGGGTTCGTACTGACCAGTCTATGGAATCCAATCGACCCAAAGACAGGCAACGCCATCCAGGACGGATCACCACCCACTATCCAAAACCACCTCTGTATCCTCCCAGACCAGCTGGGAATCTTCTTCTACTACCTCACCATCCTAGGCCTTAGCGTCTCTATCCTCCTCCTCCGTTCCATCTACCGCGTCCTCTACACCCCAGAACCATCCCCATCCGGCGCCCTCCTCCCTCTCACCGAGCGCCGCTCTCCCCCGCACCAGTACCACACCTCCGGTGCGTCCAGCTCCACCCTCCCATCCTCCACCCTCTCATCGGCGGGTAGCCTAGCCAGCCGCAATGGCATGGCAGCCTCCACCCGTTACCCCGGCACTCAATCCCCGCAAGATGCCTACCGGGGCACAGACGATGACTTCGGAGCTGTTTCCTCAAAGGATAAGGCTGCATGGCGACCCGCCTTGGCTACCCGCTCCCGATCGACGGCATCCCTCATTTTCCGGGATCTGTACCAATCTGTCAAGTTTGTGGCGCAAGTGGTGCTGACTGTGTATTTCATCTTGATCTGGCGCTGGTAGCTAGTCCGGCCAGTCTCTTTTTTTTCCCTTTTTCAGCGAGCATAAACATAATAGACAACCCTTTCGCCGGAACGTGTCTAAGTGGCGTAATCCTACTCCGTAGTTTCTGATTGATCGTGTGATCTATTGCCACCACTAGCCTCGTCCTCGTGATACATAAAAATAGAGAGAAAAAAGTAGAATGAGCTAGAGCTCTTGAGGGGTTACATCAGCTCTCAACCTAACCTGCGTCACTTCTCGGCCAAACCCACCCACATCGACTGGCACATGCTTATTCCCCGGGTCTGGCACCGATCTGGCTAGCCACAGACCATCGGTGTCTCCGACGATTCTCCGTAAGCGACCAATGTCGGGAGAGCTTCGGGTAGTCTGTCCAATCCGCGACTCGGGAAAAATGGCGCAATGCACGGGACAAGCCCTTTTGTTTGGGTTTTCCCCGGCAATTTTAGCACTTTTGGCACTTGCATATCCTCGGAAAAATCAAACTTCGGAACGGGGAAATTGATCGGGTCATACTTTTTTTCTCTTCCCAATTCGGTTCCGGTGAACACTGACCAGATCATCAACATGTTCGGTTATTGGTCCTGGAAATCTCGGGCCCTTAGTCCGTACAGGTCTGGGGAAATTTTGGATCTGGGGTGAGGGGAAAAGATGGGGGAAAACTTATTCGAACAATTGAATTATTTCACAGTCTTCCTACTAGTACTGTTCCAAGTACAGTGTGAAACTTCATATAATACACTTTGCAACTATACCCAAGACCAACCCAATTACAATCCCGTACAAATTGCGGAATTATGTAAGGAAAATTTCCAAGGCCGTTACCTTTTCCCCGATGCGGGACGCCGATACCGATCGGCATTAGCCCAACCCGACTCCCCCTGTTTTCGGCCTGTGGTGTCATGTGGTATGGGTAAAAACCTATTTCCGTCCCATATTCCTAAGACATGTTTGTACACATCGGAATAGCCGAAATCGATACAATCCAATGCAATACTGTGTACTCCGTACATTCTATCTTCTCAATGTGTATTTTTGCCGATCATCCTATGCAAGGAAATTGCAAACCCAACGTAACGTAAGGTTCAGGGCGCAGAAAAGAAAAACCTTGGGTCTCGGTTCGGCGTCGAGCCAATTCCAGTGTTGGGCCAATAGCCAGCCCGGTAGGAGTCCGGGGGCTGAGTCCACTCAGCTGCCATTGGCTTCTCCACTTTCGGTCGAAACTCTATCCCCAGGCCTAAAACATCCAGAAATACGTGGGAATGGGGAAAATACTGGAAATGCTATTCTGGGATTGGACAGGATGCAGTTTTTTTCTCCCTTGGGCTGTTGTGGTTCCACCCCGCGCTGTTTTCGGGGTCTGTTGATTGCAAATTTCCCCGGGCCTGGAGGACCATGTGGTTGAGAATTTGGGGGACTGGGGAAGTACAAATAGAAGGGATTGACCTCCAGGTTTCTTTTTTCTTTTTTCGTTATACTTTGCTTATTCTACTCTACTCCCTCCGACTTTTCTCTACTATATCACACTCCTCTACCGAGTCCTTTTTATACTCATACAACACATATACCTCCTTAGCTTGAACTTGTTTCTATCTGATCACATTCACAATGGGCTTCGCTTTGAAGAGGCCAGATGATGCCGTGGGCTCTGCTGCCCCGGCTATCATGATTGGATTGTTCGTTGCATTCGGTGGTGTTCTCTTTGGGTACGTGCCACTTTCTAGTTCTATACTCTTATTCCCAAAGACAGGTCTAACATCCATCTAGATATGACACAGGTACCATCAGCGGTATCCTCGCCATGAAGAAATGGCGCGAGATGTTCTCAACCGGCTTCATCAACGAGAAGGATCACTTCCCCGATGTCACCTCCTCCCAATCATCCATGATTGTCTCTCTCCTCTCAGCTGGAACTTTCTTCGGTGCCCTTGGCGCCGCCCCTATAGCTGATAAATTGGGTCGTCGATGGGGAATGATCGTTGAGAGTGTCGTCTTCGTCTTCGGAGTCATCCTCCAAACCATCTCAACCTCTATCCCCCTCTTCGTCGCCGGCCGTTTCTTCGCCGGTCTGGGTGTCGGTCTCCTCTCCGCCACAATCCCCCTCTACCAATCCGAGACTGCACCCAAATGGATCCGTGGTACCATCGTCGGCGCCTACCAACTCGCCATCACAATCGGTCTCCTCCTCGCCGCCATCGTCAACAACGCTACCAAGGACCGTGATGACACTGGCTGCTACCGAATCCCCATCGCCGTCCAATTCGCTTGGGCTATCATCCTCGTCGTCGGCATGCTCGTTCTTCCCGAAACCCCCCGTTTCCTGATCAAGCAAGACCGCTACGAAGAGGCTACCAAGGCCCTCGCTCGTCTCCGTCGCATGGACGTGAACGACCCCGCCGTCGTCGCTGAACTCGCCGAGATCCAGGCAAACCACGAATACGAGATGCGTCTTGGAAAGGCCACTTACTTCGAGATCGTCCGTGGATCCCTCGGCAAGCGTCTCGCAACTGGCTGCGCTGTCCAGGGTCTGCAGCAGCTCGCTGGTGTTAACTTCATCTGTACGTTTCCTATTCCCCAACTCACTGCCCCCTTTTCACACACTAACAAAATCTACAGTCTACTACGGCACAACCTTCTTCCAAAACTCCGGCATCCAAAACTCCTTCGTCATCACCCTGATCACAAGCATCATCAACGTCGTCTCCACCTTCCCCGGTCTCTACATGGTCGAGAAATGGGGTCGTCGTCCTTTGCTCATGTTCGGTGCTGTCGGAATGTGCGTCTCGCAACTCATCGTCGCCATCGTCGGCACAGCCATCGACTCCGACGTCTCGAACAAGGTCCTCATCGCCTTCGTGTGCATCTACATCTTCTTCTTCGCTAGCTCCTGGGGCCCCGTTGCCTGGGTCGTCACCGGTGAACTGTTCCCCCTCAAGGCTCGCGCCAAGTGTCTCTCTATCACCACCGCCACCAACTGGCTGCTCAACTGGGCTATTGCCTACGCTACTCCGTACATGGTGAACAGCGGACCTGGAAACGCCAACCTCCAGTCTAAGGTGTTCTTCATTTGGGGTGGATTCTGCTTCGTCTGTGGTGTGTTTGTTTACACTTGCATTTACGAGACCAAGGGTCTTTCCCTTGAGCAGGTTGATGAGCTTTATGCTAAGGTTCCCCGCGCTTGGAACTCTGTTGGCTGGGTTCCAGCCGTCAACTACACTGAGCAGCTTGAGTTTGATGCTGGTGAGAAGAGGGCTGAGGCTGCTACCCACCTTGAGAGTGTTGGTCCTAAGACTGAGGCTTGATTTTGATGTTGTGGGATGTTTTACGATTTTCTTTTTGTTTGTTTTATAAATACTTGGTATAATTTGAGCGTGGCTCCTTGCTGAGTCGTCCATTATTATTGTGATATGGTCTTATGCTATGAGCTGAAATATGATTTTTATTTTCTATATGATTTGCAATTCTTCATTCGTAAAGTGTATACTACTACAAAGTGGTAGATATAAAGAACCATACATTCCTACTGGATATAGAGTACAAGACAAACAAGACCTGGAGAGGCCAAATAATATTATAGAATTACCCCTTTCTGCTTTCTACCCGCAGTTCGGGACGTATTCGGTCAAAAGGAACATTTGAATTACTGATCATTACCTGTTTTGCTAAGGTTATAACTCGGCATCCTGGCCATTTCGCCGAATGGGTCTGTGGACAGGTTAATTACTAGCGTGGTATCACATTAGAAAACGCCCCTCCCATTACCCTGTGAGCTTTACCTTGCGACCCTATGTACCATCATCTCATTCACCATTCACCGTCGACTATGACATATTTTCATAATAACAGCTTATGCAGCAAACTAACCAACCACTGCCTCACGCAGGGGATCAACGGGATCGAGTCAATTATCGCCCGTCAGCCAAAGCTTCTTCCACAGATAAGCCAAAACAAGACGAAGTTGGCAGGTTATCATGGTATACGGCCCTTTACGCATGGTGCCTTTATTATGCTCATACATCATATAGGAGCTTCACGGATAAATAAAGCCAAGCCGAGCTTGCGAATCATGCCACTAGGTGGCTCCGTCACTTATGGCTCCAAATCTAGTGATGGTAATGGCTACAGGGGAGTTCTTCAACAGATTCTCATGTCAGATGGCTACACTGTGGACATGGTCGGGTCTCGCAAATCCGGTTCAATGGAGAGCAACGACAATGAAGGTTGGCGGGGGTTCAGGATCGAACAAGTTGCCAACAAAGCCAAAATATCGGTTCCCAGGCTTCTGCCTAACCTTTTTACCGTCAACGTTGGCTCAAATGATTGTGTCCAGGATTTTGAGATCGAGACTGCTGGAAAGCGAATGAGTGACTTGCTCGAATATCTCTGGACGGCGTCTTCTGGCTCAACAGTCATCCTTTCTACGCTTCTTCCAAACTTGGATGGGAAAATTGAATCACGAGTCCTACGCATCAATGAGCAATTCTGGGAAATAGCAAAGGCGAAAGCGGTTGAAGGAAAAAAGATCATAATTGTGGACATGCATGGCCCTGATGGGCCTCAGATCGGTGACCTGGCAGATGGTACACATCCCAATGATGTGGGATATGCCAAGATGGCAACGATTTGGCGCAGAGGCATTTATAAAGCTGTATATAAAGACTTCATCCAAGAGCCACTATGATCATGTCGGGATATTGTAGTGAGAACCAAAGGTATGACTACTGAGAGATGAATAAGATGAATAAAGGGATGTGTTTTGTCGAATCAGCTACTTGCAATTTAGGTGTATCGCTGTCATGGCGAGGAAGTAGCGGTAGCCATAAAAGGACGTCATCTAGTATCCTGGCATCTTGTCGTTATTTGTGGGGTGAAAGTTCGCTCGTTGGAAGGCTAAAATTCTTGATGTGAAATATATATATATTGACCGTGTCCGCCCATATATTACCAAAGTGGCCAATTTGCATATCGAACACAACTTTGGGTAGAATTCAACCAAAAGCAATATCCAGCCAACTACTGGAACGAAAATCAAGCGCCCAAGCCAGAAATCGGCAGAGCTTGGAGGGAGTTATTTCATAAGAAGACAGACAGAGGCACTTCCGCCGTCACATGTAAGGGAATATCTGTCGCGTTGAGGATGAACTATCAGGAATAAGGCACTTTGGCGGAGTGGCCTAACGCGGTGCCCTGCTATGCATGAATATGTAAGCTAAGGCATTTCCTTCGGGAGCGTGTGTTCGAATCACACAGGTGTCGCTTGAGTTTCTTTTTTTTCCTTTTCGTTTTCCCATCTTTTTCTTTAATATTATCATTTCCTCCCCCTCTCCCCCTTTGTTGGTTGCCTTTACCATTAGGAATAGGTCGCTTGTATTGTTAAATTATAATTCGGCCAGATGATGATATAGCCAGTCAGTCATACACACAGCACATCCTGTGACGATTGAGACTGAACTGTACTATCCTTTCTGCCAGTACTGGCCGCCTGTGGGATTTTCTGCCAGAAGTCTCCGACTTGTAGATGTTTGCATGGTTTGTGTGAGGAGACAGGACCTGGACCCACAAAGGTCCTGCCAGGCAGGTTTCCTTTCTTCTTCTTCCTTTTACTCCCTGTACTTAGTATTCTCGTTGAAATGCACTCTTTTGTTTAAAGAACTGGCTGGTAACACATCCTATTAAAATCCAGGGTCGTTGAAACTCTAGAATACAAGCAAATATTTACAAAATAGTGAGTGAGGCCAAGTCTATTTAGGGTTGCATATTAAGGTCCTAATAATAAAGGTTATGTGGGGTAAGCTTTTAACTAAGTTATGTATGCAAAAAAAAAAAACCAAGCCTATATTTTAACCATGGAGGAATATCTGGCACCAGACCTTTCTAAATTACAGGGCTACAAAAGTCTATCCTCCTATTTTTAGAGAGCAAAGAAGGGACGGATTTTGAAAAACAAAAACAAAAAAAGATCGACACCTGTGTGATTCGAACACACGCTCCCGAAGGAAATGCCTAAGCTTACATATTCATGCATAGCAGGGCACCGCGTTAGGCCACTCCGCCAAAGTGCCTCGTTGCGTGGTCATTCAACATGACCTGTTCTTAAATATGATAAAATATCCGGAATTGGTCCAATTTCATATCATGGGCTAAGATGGCTGCCGCCGCTCGAAAAGGTCTCGTCCCGAGACCAAGCACAGTTGAATGGAAAAACATTCTCAAAAGAAAATGCTTTTCAAATTGGAGGCTCAGTAAAACGAAATGATCAATAAAAGTGATGAAGGCACTCCACGTTGGAGAGTTGTGGAGGGTTTATTCGTGAAGTTCGTCCTCGGCTGGTTGTGCTTGAGTCGTCTGTCGCGTTCCAAGTTGGTTGACAGTTATGGCCTTTTTTTTTTATGCGTGTCCGTTGCACCTGGTACATACGTTTCTCTCGCTTTCGCTAGCTTGGTGTTCCTGACTAGAGTGAAGGTTGCTTCATCTCCCGAGGCACGAGCCATATCGGTAGGCTCGAGATTGTTGAGGAGCTCATTTAGCTAGTTCTTCGCATCGGGATTGGAGGTCTCTTTGGGGCTGCTGCAGGGGCCCTGTTTTATCTTTCTCTTGGTAGGGGCCATTTTGGATTCCGTTTATTAGTGAGGTGTGGTAGGAAAAGTGAGGCTCAAGTGAGAGATTGGGTGGGAGCTTGTCAGGTAGATTGAGATTGGTGATACGAAGAAGGGAAGACGCAAACGGAGATGGAGTGGGATGGTTTAAATAGAGGAGAACAAACTGCTTGATATAGGAAAGTATACGTAAGGTATTAATGTGAGGAATATATTATAGAGATAAGGCTGGCTTTGGGTTTAGTTATTTGGCCTGGTTTGTCTATCTCGGTCGTATTGTGTGAACAAGCCAGTATAGCCCGGCGATGCGATTCATTGATCGTGTGCTGGTCCCCTGCCGATGAATCTGACGATGTACTCGGTTCCTCTTGTATCGTCTGCTCAGCGGTCACCGGTAAGCCAGCGATGAAGTCCATGGTGATAGTGTGGTAGGGGATGGAGTGAGCTTGGATAGGTTGTAACAGACCATATGGCCTGTGTCTTAGGGTTTGGTTTTCGAGTTAGATTGGGCATTTTCTGATATACTGCCTGAGCAGCTTTGCACCTTTATGGAAACAGATACCTCTCATTCTCTGTCAAGCTCTGTCCTATTATTGGTGTGCTGATAGAGCCATCTACAGAGCTAGCGTGAAGGGAAGCAAAAAGAAAATCGACACCTGTGTGATTCGAACACACGCTCCCGAAGGAAATGCCTTAGCTTACATATTCATGCATAGCAGGGCACCGCGTTAGGCCACTCCGCCAAAGTGCCTAATTGCTGACATAATTCTAACTTTCTGCCCTTGATAATATGGAGGAAGACAGAGGTCACAGCCCTGGAGGTAGCGGCCATGAAGTTCGGAGGTGCATGTTTTTCTTCGGGCACTTAAACCTCCAGTAGGCTCAAATATTAACGTAATCCATATCAACATATTGATTTTGAATGCATTTATCTCAACCATAATGCTATTGAATTAATTCAACTAGCTGGTTTCTGTATCTAGACATATCTCTCCTCCATGTCCTAGCATCCTATGTATATATGTATGTATTCTACACGCTAATCCGGCCCGCGTAGGGCTGTAAACCCTCTGAAACCTAGATTTCTAGAGCTTCGGTAGCGAATTAGCGGCAGGGGTGGTTAAATAAACTAAGTGTTAATTTATAGACGGGTTTAGGGTGGCCAGCTCGGTGGTGAATTACGTTAGTACATTTGCAACTAGGTTTAGTGGGTTAACACCTATCTTCAAGTACAAAACAGCCTGCAAGACAAGAAACACAAAGAAAACGACAAATTATGTTCCAGCGGAGCGAGGAGTTTCTTCGGTCATTTTCCCTATCAAGGTCGCGAATCTAGGGGTTCTAGGCCATCCAATGGTTTTGTGGAGCTTTTTCTCGCTTCCCAGGGAACAAACATGGTAGCGTGCTGCAGACCCTCGACGCAGTTTCTTTCCAGTGACAAGCAAAAGACGCTGATGGTTATGAGGCCAAAAGCAACGGAACATTGACTTTAGCCATTGCGTGATATGCGGCAGAGCAGTGCGTTTAATAAGTTTGTATCGTTTGGGCGAAGCCAGGGACATGCGACTACCTCATATACACCAATTATTGTAAGTTTGGCCAATAAGGCACTTTGGCGGAGTGGCCTAACGCGGTGCCCTGCTATGCATGAAAATGTAAGCTAAGGCATTTCCTTCGGGAGCGTGTGTTCGAATCACACAGGTGTCGCTTGAGTTCTTTCTTTTTTTTTTTTTCTCTCCTTAAAGAGTAATTCTTTTTACTAACTGCCGCGAGGAATTGTCTAATTATTGTGTCTGGCATGGTTAAGTTCTACAATCTGGCTTACTATACGGGATAATGCGATTAGTCACGTCAGGGTTGCAATTTCATGTCAACAATTACGCCAACTGTACAAGAGCTTTGACTATTGTCGCCATCGCCTCGGTGTCATATGAGGCAGTATGGTATTCCCCGCGAGACCCCTCGCCTCCGGTCAAGAATTCGTGTACCGATTGAAGAGTTGTCGAGAGCAGACCAGGAAACAGCTTTCCACAAAGGGTACCGATGTTAATTGTTTGGAAATTCTCGTGGCCTTTGTGGGAGATTTTGTCCTGTACCAACTCATTACTCCCGGTTAAGATCTTGAGGAAACACTGCATGTCTTGGGCAGCGAACCAAGATAATATCTTAATATCATCTGGGTTGTAACCGTAGACTTTGATGATTTGGTCTCTAACCTGGAGTGACGTCTCTCCGTTGGTATTAAGTCCACCATAGCACCTTAGGAAAAGAGTTCCCATCATCCCATGCTTATCTGATACGTACGAGGATGTCGCATCCATAAATTCCTTCATGGAAAGCCCGTAATCGATATTCCCTTGATATAGCAACTTCCCATCCAGCTGTCTGATTGCAAGCTGTAGTGGAATGGGCGAATACCTTTTCGGCATAGATACGTACTCGAAATCCAGAATCCAAGTCTTTTCAGGCCGTCCATACAATAATTTCAGTTGCTGTAAGATGCCACGAGTTTGATCTGTGATATTTATCTCTCGTTCCTGCTCTCGATATGCTGGCGGATTTATCGGCTCGGCAGGATTCATCACATAGTTGATAAGCGATCCGGAATGGTGACGGCAGTAGTAGGATACCGGGACCTCCTGTGGCTCTGGGCAAGTGTAGTAAAGACACCTTTTCTCACCGTTGATGTATTCTAGGCTCTTTCGGACACTAAGTTTCAATGCATGCACCAGTTTCTTGCGAAACTCGCGTTCGCGGGTGGTATGGGCATCTTGCTTGAGCGTCTCCTCGATGGATTCTAATCTAAATCCCTTTTCTGGATAGGTGTCAGAGGCCTCTAGATGTTTAGAGAACTGAGAGAGGACTGCATTTTCAGAAACCTGGGGAACAAGAGAGAAGTGATCGAGCGAAACAAGCTGGAAAGCCTGCACTGCTGGGGCGGAGAAAGACACTTGTGGAACCTTTGTAACAATTGAATCGACAAACGATTCTATATCTGTATATTTCCCGTATATCGGAGTCAAGGTGTCTCCTGAACGATAGCTGGAATGTAGGATGGCGCTATAGAGCGTCCATGTTGGGGAAAAGCGACGAGGTCTCCATGATTGTGACCCCAAGAAGAGCATCTCGACGTCTTCAATATACAGCACCGGGCTCAACCTGAACTTTTCAAAAATAGGCTGAGATTTGCGGTAGAACTCTTGTGAGTACCTGATTGCGTTTTCTCTTTCTTCATTTCTTTGTCGTTTTCGCGTCTTGCACTTTAACATCTCATAATCCATCGTCCAACCTTGCAGCAAGAGTGTGTCTGGAACTACTTCGTGCTTGATAGAACCTCTCAGGCAGAGCGACAGAGGTAACAAAATTTCGGCTCTTGTCCCGAATAGCAGTTTTATGGCCCAGTGTGTAGGTGCGCCTTCGAAAGGCTCGTCGTAGTCGAATCCAATTCTGACTGGAATGGCAGATTCAAGCTATAAAGAAAGCATTAGAAAAAGCTGATTCTGCATTGGGACTTATAACCTACTTTATTGCTGGAGGCGACCAAATTCTCGCACACAAGATCAACACATGCCCCCAGTTGTTCATAGCAGGGTGTACATCGTCCGAGACCAAGCTGTCGGAGACTGTAATCGGGCGCATGGTGGTATAATAAAGAATTGACCTTTTGTACCGTTGGGTTCTCATTTCTTAGGGCATGCCCCGGTGAGGTTTCGAGACAAGGGGCAACAACTTCGATGTTAGACTTTTGGGACTGTACTTCCGAATCTAAAGCAGGCTCGCGAGGGTGTCCAGGATGCAAAGTGTCCCCCGCATGTCCGAGAAATCTATAGGCGTCTGCAAAGCTCTGAATCTTACCTCGACGCCCTCCTTCGATGCTAATGAACGGCACCGGATGGGTAATGGGATGTAACTTGGCAGTTAGCTTAGTATACGGCCGATGATTTAAGAATAATTTAGGGATACCTTGTAAAAGTCTTTCCCCCTTACGTATCCCTTTGCAGAGAGTTGCTCGGGTGTTAGTCTGAGAAAAGGATAAATTCCAGATTTGAACCGCTCAGACACGGTGGCAGATGCATATCTTCCACCATCATGCCTGGAATTTCCGTGCCTCATAGATGTGATCTTTGTTTCTTCATTGACCCATCTCTCCAACGTAGAGTCACTGATATGAAGTGCCTCGGAGGCGCTGGCAATCGAAAGGTTGCGTTCTTCGCCTGTCTGGGGGTTGATATGCACATGTGTCCGGTAGAACTCAATAGCCTCTAACCGCTCTTCCCTTGTGAAGATTTTTAGTGTGCGTTTGTGGAGACGACTCGCCAGTTGTTTGTTGCCAATGCTATCAATGAGTTCCTGCTGTGTTTCTGTGAGTGTTCCTCCGGGGCTAGAGCTGTTGGAGTCGTCACGCTCTTCGAGTAGAGCCGGGCTTAAAGATCGACTCTTGCTGTCTTTCATAATGCGACCGCTAAGACTCTTGGTTTGTGGCATACCTGTTATTGATGAGTCTTTGGTTTTGGATTTTGTTGTGAGGTGATGGCGCTGGGTTGAACAATTGCGTTCTTAAATAACACCAAGACAAACCATTTCCCTATTCTTTTCTTTATGTATTTATTTTCTTTATCTGCCTGAACTCTTGTATCTGCTTTCTCACAACCAAGAGGGCAGTGTGCTGCTTATATTTACGCGTATCTTCACTTTTCACAAAATGGCTGAATCTGGGTTTACTCCAGCATCGGAGCAGTTTACTGTGGATCAGTGTAACAACCAGTCCACCTCTTACCAGGCAGTTAAGGGGATAAATTAACAAAGAGCATACTGAAGCCCCTCCTGGAAATATTCACGAATTCATTAGAATCTTCATGACTAATAGTCACATCTGATTGGAACACAATGCCCGGGGTACTAGTCATATGCCATATCATTGAGTCATTTATGAACCCAAGGCTTCACATAATGCCTAGTTCAAATAGCCAAAGCAAGAGAAAAAGAAGTAATATATAATGAAGGGATAACTTCTCCAGCCTAGGAAAACCCCCAATCGAGCTCGCGCTACTTGTTCGCTGGACATTAGTTAAGTGGTGCAACTCTAATTAACATCTAACCTGAAAGAAATTAAACAGGAAATATTCATACCTACTACGTTTCCTTGAACCTCGCGAAAATAGGTACAGCCCCCAAAGAGCCACGAAGGTGATGCCGATCCCCAACAGAGAGAAACAGGATCGACCAAGAACAGCCTTGCCATAGGCGAAATGCAGTCAAATATGGAAAGCGTCAATAGTGATGGAAAGCAGTTTACTGTGTACGGCAAAGAGATTATCTTTGCAGGAATAACTGTGAGGATGAGGCGAAAGACCATTCCCCAAGAGAGCGATCGCGACAAAGTCAAGCATAGCGTTGATGATTCACTGGAAGCAACTGTGCACGAGATACAACAGCTCTTGGAGCGCCGGCCAGTAATAATTGTCAGAGTATTGCTTGACTGGATAAGCACTACGACTCGGATGGATATCGAAAGAGCGCTACCGTTATGCGGGTACATGTTTGAGGATGGTCCATGGAAGAAGGCGTTGATCAAGTTTGGTGTCGACCCAAGGGCTGGACCCGAGTTTCGGCATTATCAGACAGTCACCTTTGAGATGAATTTCAACCCCATTGTTAAACGGGGAGAACATGACTGGGAAAAGAGTGGAGAGCTTGCCTTCCCGCAATTACTTAAGGGCGATGATAATGTCTCCCATGTCTTCGGTGGGAGGAAGTTTGTGGCAGACGACAACAGCTGGCAGGTTGTGACCAGCAGGCTGATGTGCTTACGTCAGCAGCCGGCCCATTAGTCTAACCTCAGATAACCTCATAATACATCATCATTATCTTCCCCTAAGCTTTCAGTCTGACAACTGGTAGCACGTCCTAGCTACGCCAGAGTAAGTTTCGACGGCGAGAAAACGCCCTCGTTGATATTTTTTCTTCAATTACTGTCAAAAGCCGCTGTGCGTTTCGCCAGCAGCCTAGGGGTGGTATACCCCGGCGTACGCTTCGTCGCCGGGCCCTACCCCTTAACCTTTTTTCTTTTCGCTATATCACGACGATAGAAGCGTTTCGCACTATCACTATCTCTGATCAGCTCTACTTAGCGCTTCTGTGTCCCTAATCTCCCTATTCCTTACGAGTACGCCGACGCTTTCGGGTATCGGTAGGGGAAGGTGCGATCACGTGATCGCTGACCGACGTCACTGTTACCCCCGTACCTATATCTATAACGGACTAGGCCGAACCAACCAATAGAGCGTTACGAAAGATCATCCTAACAGCGTATTAATTGTATCTCTACGCTATAGACGATACCAACCCGTACCTAGAGATCTTCGACCAACTATTACAGTCCTAGATCCTCTATATAATAAGCTAATACCCCCAGCTATCGTTACCGGAAAACCTAACGATAGGCCTCCGATACCCGGCTGATTAGGCTCTCGAGGCAAAACGTGCCCTAAGGAAGGTAGTACGTGACTTTATACGCTAGGCGACGAAGTTATTAACTACTCTTAACGGATTTCCTCAGAATATCGTCTCGAACTAACCTAGTACGTCTACCGGACTACTATAGCCGGCACGCTAAGACTAGACCCTAGTAGGTAGGGAGCAAACCCCCTACTTCGAACCACTATAGCTGACGCTGTTGCCGCAACCAATACCTAGACTACCCGCTAACCTACGTCTAGGATAGAACTTCAATTCTATCTTTAGTCCGCGACTATCTATATACGCGATCTTTACGTTACAACCCCCGTCTATATTCGGAGACTATCGTGATATATTCACGGGACCGTCTTCCCCGTTACTAGAGCCCTCGAGTATCGGTCCTCTAATCCATATAAATACTTATAGTCTATAGGCCGTAAACAACAAGAATCTTATATAGGTATTCTAAAAGAGCTGCAGCCTATATAAGGACGACGCTAGTATAATGTCGCTCCGCCCGACGGGTAGCGGCCATATACCGATATACCGTTAGGAAGCCCTAACCGCGCTATCGGTTTCGTAGCTAACACAACAAACACCTCTGTAATACCACGCTCACCCCTTATATGATACATTGCAACCCATAGGTCAATAAGCAATAATGCCACCGAACCTAATAGTCGAAGATTATATTAAGCGATAACGCTAGTAGGCTACGGCACTAAGCGAAGCGTCTTTAGACAGTTACCCTCTACACACAACCCCAAACTCGCGCCGGCTATATAACGCGATATGCCGATACGTCTCCCCGTAGCAGCTAGCCGAAATCACAGCAAGTATAATAGCCCTAGAGGCCCTAACACAGACGGCTCTAGCACCGGCGATACCACAGCCATACCTATATACAATACCCTACCAAGTGCCTTTATAGGCGACGTTATACCAATATATAGCGCTAGCTAAGCGGCCACAACAGCAACCGTAAGCGTAAATACCTTAAGTACCACCGTAGGCTTACTAGGCTCTATAACCTCCGGTCTCGCCAGTAGGCTCCGCTTTCACCGATACCCAGCTATAATAGATTGCGGCTATGATTACCGCGGTAAACGCTACTAACCCATCTCTATAGGGGCTACCAGGCCCACCAGGCAGAGAGGGCATCCCTAGCTATAATAGCTCTGACAGTATTAGCGCGTTCCCTATCAACACAACTTGGAAAGCAGAAGATATAGGCTTGTTTGCTCTAGATACTACCTAGGAGAGGTATATTAGGAGCGTCTATAGAATAACATACTGTTTAAACGTATACGTATTCCTAAATCAACTCAGAAGCTAGATCCCCTTACGAGGCGAAGTAGTTATACGCGCCAACACACAGTTATATCTACGCGGAGAGGCGTATAAGTAGTATAACTCCGAGTTAACTAATCTTAAACGGGCTAGTTTATAGACGTACCCGGTAGAGCACGAGTTCGGATAGTTCCCTACCCTAGAACGCCGATAGAAGACACCTTTAATAGAAGCAATTAAATAGCTAATAGATGGCTACTATACCTAGTCAGACATATAGAACAATCGTTCTACGACGTCGTAGGCTTAGGGAATACTACGACTAGCCCGCGTAACAGACATCATAGACCCGATACAATAACTACGTATAATATAGACAAGAATAGAACCATACCTATAGTGGGATATCGACAAACCTAGCACTAGTACGACGGTTACCTCGTTTATTATATAACTCGAGAAACGTTATCTATAGTAGCAGAACATATCGGCGCGATTAAGGGAGCTTAGACAGATAAGAGCCCGCGAGAGGGACCGCGATCGCGGACGCAACCGCCGTAATAAACGCAATAATCGTAATACCCCTAACAATCGTATTAATCGAAACCGCCGTAACGGTCGCGACGACCAATAGGCTAAAGAGCTTAACCATAACGATTATAGAGAACGTTCGACGGGCCGTTACGAGCATCAAGAGCGACTAGCATAATCTAACTAGGACAGAAAGGCAACCGATAAACGACGTATAGATCAGCGTAACGATCGGAACTGTAATACCGCCTACCTTAGCAACCCCCTAGATAACCCTAAGGAGTTTATATCTTACGGTAATAACAATAACGACCAGGCAGATATATATAAAGGTGACCTAGACGATCTAGGAGACTTCGATAACCCGGAGGCGGATTTTCAGAGGGCAGCCTCCGCGAGCACGGCGCTCGCGGTAGGAACCGCGCATAAATCCCCCAACACCGTTACTTATTAGCACTATACGGCAAACTTTACTTCCCGTAACAAATTGCACGGTCACCTTAAGGAAGCATAGCATAGCGACCAGTAAGAATCGTCTCTATAGGCCACCATTAGTAAGGACAGTAATATAGACGACGATTATAAGCCGATCATCGAATCAAATCGCCAAAAGAATTCCTTAACACTAGGCTAGGCGTACTATATATAGCGGTATTTATCTACGGTCGCTAGCCTAGCTACGCCTAAAAACAAAACCAAGATCTGCTTAGATTCAGGTTACGTCATAACGCTCATCAACAGCAACTTAGCCAGAATATTAGGATTAGAATTATATCATACAAATAATATCCCAGTCGCGGGCATTAGATCTAAACATATCTCCCCCGCGTATATAGATTTACTAATCTTTTTTTACGGCGATCACAATATCGCCAAAGTCACAATAAAAGCGTATCTTATCGACGGACTGGCTACCTAGCTACTTCTAGGTATAGACGTTATAGGTCATAAGGGATTCCGTATAGATCTAGAGACGAAGACAGTCCGTATCGTATCATATATAGGATTCACATTCTCTGCCGATATCCACGCGAAACCGTATCACTAAGAAAAACATATAATAAGGGCGGCAAACACAGCAGTCATTCCGCCGCGGACATACATAAAAGTCGACATCACCACTCCGACCTTACCAACAGACCGCCACTATATCTTTACAGGCTATCACGCATACGCAAGCTTCTACTTATACGTAGTAGACGCTGATATATCATAGGTATAGGCTATAAATGACACCGATAAGACAGTATACGTCCGATAAGGTTCCCTAGTCGGTCACCTTACAGAGATAGACTAATATACTATAGCGTACGCAGTATCACCGTATACAGCCGAGCTAGGTAGGTCGCCGATTATAAGATCCCTCTTATACGACGGCCTAAAGTATACGTAGTATAAAAACGTCCTACCGAACGGCATCACGATCTTTAGGGAGAAGTCATACGCTAAAGCCCTATCAGATGTTATTAATACTTTCGACGTCTAGGCCTTAAAAGGGAATATAGGCCTAGCTAAGATACCTTAAGATAGGTAGATAGAGATTCCGCTAGTTAACAGCTAGGAGAAGTTAATACCGAAACCACGTATCTATCCCTTAGGGCTAGTAGATCGGAAACTAGTCGACAATACGTTTAATAAACTATATAAAGAAGGTAAGATAGGATAGTCCACAAAGCACACTCTAATAGGCTTTCTAGTCTTCGTAGTCCACCACGACGTTATAGGCCTAGATAGGACAACGGTTTATAAGACCCGACCAGTCGTCGATATTAGAGGACTTAATAAAATTTCGTAGCTAGATATCTACCTAATGCAGACGCAAGAGGAGATCATCTAGATATACGAAGGTGCCAAGTTCATCGCTATATTAGACGCTAAAGGATTCTTTTACTAATAGCGCGTAAAGCTAGGCCATCGCGAGCGTCTAGCTATTATCTCCCACAGAGGACAGGAATATTTTAAGGTCGCGATCATAGGCTATTATAACTTAGTAGCCTATATATAACGCTAGATTAACCTAATCCTAAAGGATTTCTTTAAGTAGTATCGAATATACCTAGACGATATTATAGTTCGCTTAGACAGCCTATAGGAGCACATCTCCTACCTACGCCGTCTCTTCTAGTACCTCTAATATTACAAGATCCGTCTAGAACCCAAAAAAGCTTATATAGGCTTCCCAGAAGTCGCATTGCTAGGCTAACGTATCGACGCCTTAGGCCTTAGTACCCTAAAGGAGAAGCTGAAAGCTATCGCCGATCTCTAATTCCCCGATACGCTAAAGAAGCTAGAGACATACATCAGTATAACAGGGGATCTCCGTCATATCATCCCAAACTATACACAAAAGGTAGAGCCGCTATAGAAGCGGAAGACGGCCTTACTATAGGGAAGCCCCGTCGCTAGATAAGCACGATAACAATAGGCACGAAAGACACGTCTTATAAAGCCGACAACGGCGGAGCTAGAGGCGTTCGACGTACTACAAAAGGGCTTCCGAGAAAGCTCCATATCCCTCATATATTAGGCTACGGACAAACAAGCATATATCGATATCGATACCTCCCAACAGACGGGGTTTAGCGTAATAATTTACCATATAAAAGGATCGTACGACCATAGGGATATAACGAAATCACCCCCCGTACTAATAACCGAACCGATTATATTCCTTAGTCGCCTATTAATAACGGCCGAAAAGAACTACTAGGCTATAGAGCTTAAAGTCAGCTATATCATATAGACGATCCGAAAGGTCCGCTATCACATTAAAGCTTCGAAATGCCCGGTTATTTTTTATACCGACTATTCGGCCACTATCACTATCGCGACCTCCCTACGAATAGTCGCGACAGAGAAACTCAATCTTAGACTAATCCGTACGGCGATATACATCCAAATATTCTAAGTAAAGGTTTTCTATAGGCCAGGCTATACAAATCGCATCGCGGACGCCTTATCAAGACTACCGAGTACGACACCGTTACTAACGAAGCAAGACAATAACCTAGATACCCTATAGATATCACCTACCGAGGACAATCACCTATACGCCTTCTAGGCCTCTACAATATATATAAGCGACGAGTTCCGCTAAAAAATCCTCGATAGCTATAAAACAGACCCTCGTTAGTCGAGGGTACATCGACAACTACAAGAGGAGGGTAACAACCTAATAACTCCGACACTACCATACCTAATAGAGGATGACTTCCTCTACTCGGTATAGGATAATAGTAGTCATTAGCTTTATATCCCCACCTTACTAGCGAGGGACGTTTTCTAGCTTATCCACGACGAACAGGGATATCAAGGCTTTAACCGGTCTCGCCGAAAGATAGACAGAATAGTCTTCTATAAGGGAATAAAGCTACTAAAACAGTATATCGACTATTATCCCGAATATCTACGCAATAATATAAGGAGATACCGTCCGTATAGGTCCCTTTAGCCGATTGTCGGCCCTATAATACCCTTCTATACGGTCTATATCGATTTCGTCGTCAGTCTTCTACTAGCTCGTAACGCGTATAACACTATCGCCTTTATCACTTATAAGTTTACTAAACGTATTAGCGCGATTCTAGGGAAGACGACTTAGAAAAGCAAGGACTAGGCCCTTACAGTCCTAATATACCTACAAAACGCAGACTAGGGTCTTCCAATAGTCTAGATCTCCGACAGGGATCCGAAGTTTATCAAGGGGTTCTAGCAGTCGATATTTAACGCCCTAAGGGTCGCACTTTTCTTTACCACTATATACTACACGTAAGCTGATAGATAGAGCAAACATACAAACCAGACGGCCGAAATCTAGTTATAATACTAGTACTCCCTTCATCCTACGGAGGACTAGCCGGTCAGCCTACCAAGCCTAACAGCAGCAATAAATAGTGCTATAAGCGCGTCGACGTCCGAGACCCCGTATAAACTAATATTCGGGATCGACTTACGAATACCTTAGAACCTCCTATACAATACATTCGCTCACCAGCAGGACTTAGCTCCACAATAGGACGTAGCGGAATACCTAAAATACACAGCCATATAGATAAAGGATTACTACAACCGACGCTACCAGCCTAAGCACTTCGACGTCGGGGATAAGGTCCTCCTACGCATTAGGCGAGATTACAATATTCCAGTAAATAACGCCATCTCCCGGAAGCTAGGCCAACAGTACGCCGGCCTATTTACTATGGTTAAAAGAGTCGGTCGCCTAGCGTACCGACTAGAACTCCTATTAACCTAAAGAATCCATCCGGTTATTAGCGTCCAGCATCTAGAACCTACTCCATCCCTAGATCCCTTCGACTATAAACTACCGTAAGACCCGGAGCCGATATATAATGACCGTTTCCCGGACGACATAGATCGTCACGACGTCGCAGCAGTCTTAGACATACGCGTACGGCACCTAGGACGTTACCGAACGCCGGTTAAGGAGTATCTTATCTAGTAGGAGGGTAAGCTATAAGAACAGAGTCAATAGGTCAAAGAGAGAGACGCAATAGGAGCTAAAGAGAAAATCAGAGAGTTTAAGGAACGCAGACGTACAGTTACCGGAGACAAGTAACAAGCAAACACTCACCTTTTCTATATAACCGCCACACAAAAGCGGACACAAACAACTCTTACTCTAAACTCTTACTCCGCTTAAACCACCCTCACTTAGTTCGTCTGCGACTCCACTAATTTTACTTACAACTCTCACTCCCTTACCAACCTCACTTACAACTCTTACTCCCTTACCTCTAACCCACACTATTCAACTCAACTTTATCTTTCCTTACTCCCCTCCTACTAGCACCTCCGATATAACCATTTGCCTACTATAAGGATGCCCCCTAAACGACGCCTAGTTATATCGATAACCCGGCCGGCGGACCCCCGTCCGCCGATAACAACTAAGCCTATAGACAACGGCCTAGAGCCTAACGGCTATTATAGGCTAGCGGTATACATGCCTATAGCCGGATACGTAGCCAATATAAATAAATAATATCAATAGATACTCAATAACCTCCGACTAAGTGACAAGATACTATACCACGATATCATCCATTATAATAAAGATAGATACTTTATCCTACCACTAGCCGATATTCGCCTTTCCGACCGACTAGTATTCCTAATCGTTATAAACAACCTATACCTAGGGAAACAGCGGAACGCACATTAGCCATCCGACATTAATACTAATAGAGACGTCTTTCCTAACTGTTAGCCGATAGGCGGCGGTATAGTCATATAGATATATAGACTACCGTTCGCTCTAGTCTTCTCCGGTTACTACGCTCTTATAAGAGCGAAATCCCGCTACTATTTATAGATCGTGGACAAGAAACAAAGGAATCGTGATATATCCCCGCATATAAAAGGCCTCCGCTTTGGCTAGGTTATCCTACCACCGGACTATATCGACGACGACACGCTATAGATAGAATACGACAAGAAGGACTAGCAACGTTTTTCAGCCACCCTAGTCGTACGCTGCTCTCCCACAGATAATGTATTATTATATAACAAAGACACCGTCCGCGTAATCCCTTTACCATATATCATCGGATTCCACCCATTCAGTAGAAACAAGGCAGCCTATACTATAGACCAACTAGCGGACGTTGCAGACATACTCTAGCGCCGAATACTTAACATCTTATACTCCCGAGCTAAGAGAGCGGTACCCTATCCGCTAGCGCCTAGCTACGACGCCTACATCTCTTTACTAAGATACCTACTGCTAGATATACATATAAAAGACGAAGGAACTCGATAGGGAAAACCGTTACTACCGGATAAGGGTAACATAGGCCCTAAGAAACGTAGAAGGGACGACGAAGAACTAAACACCGCTACTACCATATAGTTACCCACTTAACCGACAAGAGACATTCGTCGCTTCATAGGAGACTTCGATAACGTCGTCCCCGCTATATACGATAAGATAGATGAACTATCTACGCGCCTATATTATATCAGACAAACAAAAAGGTTCCTAGATTCGCTACTAGCTAAGAAGGTGTTAGAGATATCTAGTAGCCTTAAGGCCCAGCGGGAAGAATACAAAGAAGCGGTACAAGAGGTCGAGACCTCCCTTAACACGATCGACAGCGTCCTAGCCTTCGCGTTGCGCAAGATAATAGTTGACATATAAGAAGAAGCCGCTAGTATCCTCGAAGGTAACCAAGAACAGCCAATAATAATTGCGGACGACGACGATCATCCTAATGCCGACAACATCGGAAACGCATATAACGAAAGCCCCAATATCAATACAGACGTCAATTAAATCACGTCTTTCTTTTTTTCCATTGCCCTTACCTCTACATTTTCCACTGCTCCGTCTTATTCCTTGCCCCTGCCTTTACCCAAGTGACAAGCCTTTCCAGCCTTCGTCGAAGGCTGCGGATGATGCCTTGGTCATT
>JAHAQQ010000131.1:0-41154 GCA_019190355.1 Penicillium palitans
GTTCGACCCCCAGCTCGTTGCGGGTCGGGTTTCGAGCCTAGACCTTGGGCCCAAAGTTGGGCTTTGCGGAAGTCTAGATATAATCTTTACCGATAAGAGCGGATTTATAGGATATATTAGCGTATTAATTACTAGCCTTCTAAACGGGATAATATTATAAAGACGCTATCTTAGAACGGACTCCTAGTCTATAGTATATACTACTAAGCTTAGCGGTATTAAGATAGTACTTACTAAAACTAAGAAGGGTATAGACCTAAATCTTAATAACGGATAACTAATAGCTCGAGAAATGATTATTTTCTCTAACAGTTAAGCTACTATCTAGGCAGTATAAAACCTATAGCGACCGTCCGGCTAATACGTACTCGTACTAATATATAATTATATAAGGGCTATCCGGTCGTAAAGCTAATAAAATCTAATAATTATTACTATTAGGTAGATCCCTATATACGTTAGTATAGACGGTAATAAATTTGCTAATAAAGAAGTAAAAGGTATAGCGCTTCTTAGTACGGGGATAGGAATTACGACTAGGAGCGGAATAGGGGAACCGATAATCCGCCTCGCCGTAACTACTAAAAGGGCGGTACGTTAACGAATACGGGAGCGATAAGAGAAGCAGTAGGAGCGGGAGACAACTTCCGCGCCTATAAAGCGCTTAGTATAGGCGCTAAATAAGAAGACCCTTCGTTTATACGAAGGCCTATCGAAGCCGTAGTATACGATCTTAATTTAGATACGTATAATACGGATTAGCCTTCGGCACTTCTTATTTAAGATTAAGACAGCGGAGACTAACCGGTATAATTATAATAAGGGCTTATAAATACTAAAACACATCCTAATGTAGTATCCGCGGTATATCGTACCGTATATAAAGCTATAGGAACAATTATAGGGGATCGGGATCAACGAGATAGATTACGATAAGATTGTGTCAAACCCGTAGGCCACCCGCTATATGGTTAACTTTATATACCGAATAGGTCTCCTCCAGCAGTTTCAACATGTTAGGATCGAGGAGGACGACGACGACGAACCGATAGGCCTCGCGGCAATAGATCTAGGTATAGAAGACGATAGATATTAGCCAATGACGACAGATAATGCTGCGACACGAGAACTCAGCTAAAGTCGATAAACATGCCTAGACCTGGCACTGCACCTCGGGTAACCCTACCGACCCTGCACCTGCACCTCCATTTGGGCGGTGTAGGTTCAAAGATTCCGACCCTCAGGTGCGGTAGGTTGAGCACCGCACCTCATGAGGGTAACCCTGAGGTGCCCCTGAGGTGCGAAAACTATGACTAATATGCTAGAAACGTGACTTGGGGGTAATTGCATAAATTATGTAGAATTGGGCTGTATTCTTTTGTAATTGTAAGCTAAAGATTTATTACTGTATAGCCTTACAAGAGGATTGAATGTATATCATAGGTCATAGTTTCATGTTTGAATAGGGCTTCAATTCTCACATTTGCAGTGATAATATCTATTATACAGTATGTTCTCAAGAGTTAAACTATTAAGTTATATACCTATCCAGTAGTCTCGATTTCTTCCGCATCCTACCTGATACACGATGCTGTGTATCAGGTAGGTTAGGCGACACGGAGACCCTACCCTTATCTATCTCCGGAAGTTCATCGCTATCAGATTCCTCCTCATCACTAGAAAAGACCATAGGGCGCTTCCCGGCAGCAACTGCTGAGAGTGGTGGTATATCATGATATACCTTAACATCTTCCTCATCATCACTAATAGCGTCGAAGGAGTATATCTGGATATCAAGTGCTTTAGCTAAAGCTGCCATTTCATGATCTATAAGATACTCTTGTAGAATTAGCCGCTGCTCCTCCTTCAAATCAAATCTTATTATATATATATATAACATAATATCGCGAATAGTCTCTAGGTTTAATAAACCCCGGCGGTAGTAGTATACATCCTAGGTAGAGTTAAAAAGACGTTTAACTCTAGCACCAGTCGCTAGAATTAATATAATATCACGGGCAATGCGGGTAAGAATAGGGAACTCTCTTTAATAATCCTTCTAGAAGAGTCTAGCTAAACCATCGATAGTATCTAAGAATATTAGTTTTATAATCCTATAGACTTAGTACTAACTTACTACTCTAGAGATATTTAGTAAGCTCGTTATATTACAGACCAGTTAATCCCTTTAAAAGATCACGCCTATATATCCTCTTAAGCTCTGACTCGGTTATTATTAAATAGCTATTAGACTAAACTATATCTAATAGTGTATATTAGCGATACCTCTCTAAAAGTGACTAGAGACTCTTACGATATTCCTTTCTATAGTCCTTTCTAGTCTCTAGATCTAGGTCCTAATCACTTATTAAAAAGAACTGTATTTTGTTCGACGGTACTAGGATTGTCCTAATTACGTAGACATCACCCTTAATACTATTAGTTATACTATAGTATTTAATCAATTTCTCTTTTACAGCTTTAAGGAAAGAGAGTATCATTTGTTTCTAGTGAACCTTCTTCCGCTAAAGTTGAGATATTAACCTTTTAAGATAATCAAAGAGCTTATTATAGATCCTAAAGATAAGGTAGATACTCGAGTCTTTAGTATGATATACTAATATAGTAAATATAAAAAAAGGCTAGAAGATATAAAGTAGATAGTCAATCTATCGCCACCTCTCTAAACTTAATGCGAAATAGGGTTGATTAAAGTCCGTATAGTACGAATTATATGTAGTATAAAGTCTTCTTGCCCGCCGGAGCATTAGGAACGTCGAGTTCCATCGTATACGAATATCCTAGATTAGGAGGAGCTGTGACTAAGTATTAGACTGGAGGTTTAAGAAGTTTTCTTTACGTTAAGGGCTCCTATTAATAAAGACTATAAGACCTCAGACCTATAAGTAATAGTTAGTATTATTTATAGTTTATAAATAGAAGCATACCTTGTTTAATGTATTAGCGATCTTATGCTTCTGTTAGCGCGAGCGGAGTTGACGTAACCGATCGTTAGGTAATTCTGACTTAGTATTATTATTCCTCGACGAAGCCTTAATCTTACTAAGTAAATCAAGTAGACTCAGTTAAATAATATAGGCAAGATAAGGCACTTAAACAATTATCGAATCTATCTCTAGGTCTAACTATAGATCCTTAATTAACTCATTTACCGCTATAATAAGTATCTTATTATTAAACGCATTATCAGTTGTCACCGCTAGTATACGGTGAATAATCTAATGCTATTATAGAATTCGAATAACAACTTCACCAAGGTTAACGCTAGAATAAGTACCAGAAATTAGCTTAAAGCTAAGGAATACCTCACGATACTCCTATTCTTAGTCTAAAAAGTATCCTATAATAGCCATAAAGGTATATTTAAATAGCGAAGTCTAACAGTCAAGGGCAATCGACATCTTTATACTAGGTAGGAGCTATTGTAGAGTCTTTTGTTAAGACTCTTTGACGAACTCTCGGAGACGCTTACGAATAACCTTTCTTAATAGGATGCTTAGTAGTATAGGTACTAGTCGGGCGTAAGAGATAAGGTCGTAGAATTCTTAATACTCGACAAAGAGGAAGGGTAAATATAATACAGTGATTAGATTAAGTAGCTTCTACTCCCATATTTGCTATATAAAGATAGGTACTAGTCTTCTCTTAGCCTAAAATATAGTTAATTAAGGATTCGTCTTAATATTCAACAAGAAATATAGGTAAATATACTGCGTCACTAAGTAGCTAGTAGACACTACTAGTTCCCTAGAGTGCCTGCTTCGGTACTCGTTACCTATACCTTAGACCATTAAGGTGCTTCTGTATTGTTAATATCCCTATATAATTCGTAGCTAGATACGCGAGAACTGTGCGACAACGTTTGTATATAACGCCTAGCTTTCTATCTTTGGTGTTTACAACTTGTTAGAACCCTTTCCAGCAATCTATACGACGTTTAGTAGGACTTATATCCTAATTAAGATTTTGCTTCGACTTACTATAGCTAGTCTTAAGCTACTAATCCACGAACTCCTTTATCATTTCTAGTATACAGATAATAAACTCGTTAATACGGTTAGGCTTAATTCGCGTAAGAGTATCTAGAGCGAGTAGTAAAATATATAACTAAGGGCTAAGAAGGTCTGAAACTAATCTAAACTAGCTTTCGGATTAGTATTAGCTCCGGCTCTAGCTCTAGCTTTCGCGTTAAGAGAGGGAGTCTTCGGGGAGGAGGAAGTATAACGCGTTATATAGCACCCCGTCTTAACTATCGAAGTAAGACGATAGGTAGATTTCTAAGAGCTAAGACATAGTAGGTTTAGTTAGCTAGATACTAGAGAAGAAGAAGATAAAAAACGTACTAATTGCTTTATATAAAAAGATATATAATCTTCTTAGGGCCTCTGTTTAACCCTATTCAAGATACTAGAATTGATCTATCATCTTAAGTATCTATAAGTAGATCCTATTAGCTAGTTCAGTACGTAATCTGTATAGTAACCCTACCGTACCTCAGTATACCTCACCGCACCTAAGGGGTAAACCTGATTAAACCTTATCGTACCTCGGTACACCTCACTACACCTCAGGGGTAAACCTAAATAAACCTTACTGCACCTTAGAGGTAAGCCTGAATATACCTCACTACACCTCAAAGTAACCCTTAGGTTAAGAAAATATTATAATTAGAACAGCTAAGTCTAAAAACTAGGAAGTTTGAACTCAATTCATAATATATCTATGTTAGATATTCTTAATTCTTTAAGACAATATAATAGAAGAAGATTTGACGGTTATAATAATATCAAAATAAGGTGATTTTGACAACTTCTTAAAGTTCTTTACGCAAAACTGTAGTTATGCCTTTGAAGATACATAAGATAAACAGCATACTCGATATATATATCTGCAACTTTATATGCTGTTTTGTCAATAACCCTTATTGACCACTTCTAACGTCGAATTTCTTTGTATTTATTTAGAGTTTATAGATAACAATACCTACTGTTTACTTTTACATAAGTATTTGTTCATAAATCCTTATGTTGATAGAGTATTCACTGATATGGCTTCAGGCTGACGGAACAGGTGTAAAAAACAGAGATGAATCATCCATTTTATCCAGCCAAAGGGGGTAAGGTGTCAGAAATTTATGCATATGCGGGTTGATGAGGGTAACCCTGCACCGAACCTGTCGACCCTCAGGTGCGGGTCAGGTGCGAAGGTCCGCACCTGAACCTCCTGAGGTGCAGGTGCAGGTGCGGAGGTACTGCACCTGTGGGCGGTGTAATGCCAGGTCTAAACATGCCAGTCAACTAGCCACGACAAAGTCAGTATCAATTGCAACTGAGGCAGGGGGGAGAGCAGAGAGTAGAGAGCAGAGAGAGAGAGAGAGAGAGAGAGAGAGAGAGAGAGAGAGAGAGAGAGAGAGAGAGAGAGAGAAAAGTGAGAGATAGAGGTGGGGGGTACACCCCACAAACAATCATTATGGGTTGATTTCTTATGTATAGGTTTGATTTATGGGAATGGGCTGATTCCACACTCTTTGAATGGCCTCTGTATATATATACTCTCTGGGAGAGATCCCGCTGGGCGTCTGGCTTCGAGTTCTTGCTTCAGATGGATGAAGCGCCTGCATAGTCATACGCAACTAGTTAGACTGCAACAGGTTAATTGAACTTTGATTGATTGATTGATTGATTGAAGTGGGCTAGAGCCGCGGCATCGGGGTGTCCAATTAGTGAACCGGCGGAGCGGGTGAGCTGGTCCTGCGATGTGTGCTGGTCCCAGCCGGCCAGGCCAGCCGAGGCTCCCGTTGCGAAGTCAGCCATATATGTTGATTGAATAATATCTCTTTAGTCAAAGACAATGTCTTGGTCTTTTGCTGAATGGTTTATGCGATTCGCATTATCGCTCCACTGGGAATCCATTACATCTTTCTCCCATTTCTGGACCTGACAATCTCCCACTTCATTTTCATATATCTTCAATGGGGTTTGATACATTATATCGATGTAAACACCTGTAATTTTGGCTAAAAAGAAGCACTTCTATGCTCTCTCCAAGGGTTTGACTCTGTTCCCCGCGATGTTTTATGTTGTAGTTAGTGTGATCCTTCAGCCTCTTACGTAAATACCAATGCGTTCGAACTCGTCACATCTATAGATGAACAGACCTAAAACAAAATAAATAAAAAGGGACATTGGGTCGATTGTCAACAATCAGCATGGATGATCCTTAGTCCATTTTATTTCTGCCTCTTGGAGTAGCCTCCAGGTAGATTCGCTCATTGGCCAAAACCCCGTAAGTTTCCTCCCACAATCATCTTTTGCCTCGTAAGGATTCGCCCCGTGATCTAGCAGGGAGCGAACTATGGCCTCATTTTGGCTGAAAATGGCATAGGTCAGCGCAGGCTGTCCTAACATATCAGTAATATCCGGATCTGCACCACGTTGTAGTAGCAAATTGACTATCGATTCCTTGACTTCTTCCACAGCCCAAAGCAGGGCGTGCTCAAAGGGTCTGTCACTTCTATGAATATATTGCTGGTGAAACCGAACATCTACATCCGCCCCATAATCCAGAAGCAATCCCACAAACTCTCGATCATTGCTCTGCACGGCTGAGAAAAGAGGCTGCACCCATTCCTCGCGGTACTCCGATGAGTCCGGTATATCGGATAGACAGAACTGAGGGGATGCGCCACCTTGAAGTAATATCTCGAGAATTCCTCTGTTGCGACATGAAACTGCATAGGCCAACGCTTTGGTGCGGTTGAGCCTCGCAGTTCCGGGGACCAACATCCGGACAAGTTCTTCATGGCCCTGCCTGGCTGTCATCATCAAGGGCGCATATGGCTGTGGCCGATGTTGATCTAAAATCAAGTCCGGTTCTTCACCGGGCGCAACAATTTGTAGCGGCACAAAATTGCTATCTTTGTCATTCGCAGTCATCAAAAGAGGAGTATCATCAAAACGAGCGAGGACGTCGACTTGCACTCCATGTGTGAATAATAACTGGACCACCGGGACCTGGGCGGCAATAACCGCCGCGAACAAGGCGTCTGTCATCAACTCTTCTTTGTCGGGCTCGTTCGCATTTTGCTTCGGAGCCGACAGAAGCACATCAACCACATCCGCATTCCCTTCAAACGCCGCTATCCACACAGGCCGGTGGCCCACAAAACTCCTGATGCCTTGCCGGGCTCCGACGTCCAGTAAGTACTTTGCTAGAGAAGCATCACCGTGGATAGCAGCCAGCGCTAGCAGTGTGTGTCCCTCCGGGGTACTTACGTTGGCACTCACCCCGCGGTCAATCATGTATCGGACAATATTTTCATGGCCGGCACTTGCAGCTAGCGAGATTGGGTGCGGCTGGAATTCTGGAAAGGTGCGCCGAGCTTGAAGACCGAATTGGGGGAAGCGTCCACTTTGCCGTCTCAATTTACCCTTCGCCTGTTCCTTAAGTAGAGGGGCGCCAGCGTCTAGCGACCTTTGTAGTGTATTCATCTCGCCATTTCCCGCCCCCCAATCTAAAGCAGAGCTGTTGCCATGGAGCACATTGTACTGGTAAAGGCAAGGGTTGCAGATTCTGTAGAAGCGATGGCTTGACAAGGCCAAGGCAGCGAGAGACGATTCAGATGGCAAGCATGAGGCGATTAGGAGTATCAGTTCTGTTGGTAGGTTTTCGATCCTAGGCATCGTTTGGGACAAGTGTGGAGAGAGGGGAAGAAGATGTTGTCGTGTAAGCGCCGCGACAGATTAAGCTGTGGCCGCTAGATTAGGACTAGCCGTGGATATAGTCCCCTCCACGCCAGAATTAAACACCACGGCCTTTTTTGTGGCCTTATGACAATATAGGCAGTATTTATCATATACTAGTCTTGTAGATTTATTACGCACGATTTTGTACCACGGCTAGCGCACTTTACCCTTAGAATATGACCAACAAGCAATTGTAGTGTGCGTGGTTACGCTAAATTGACGCTTTGATAGGTTTCTTTTGCGCGATTAATTTTTATACAGTTGACGAATTTTCATGAAGAGGATTTCTCAATCCATCGCCAAAGGTCAGGAAGCAAACCATGGGTCCCAGTCCGAGAGGTTTGCAAAAGAGTCAAGATGGCCATCAAGTTGTGGGTCGCTGAAGGACCACTGATTCGAAGCCCACGCTTTCATACGGAGCTTCTGTAGCTTTTGCCAGTCTGCCCCTGGCTCAGTGGAGAAGACTTCAAATCAGGATTCCACCACCTGTCGAAGATCGAAAAATTCCGCGGAGTTGGGGTATTGAACCAAATCTTGGAGCAGTATTGCACATGAATGAATGGCATTGAAATGGTCCAAGACCCATTTGTATTGCTTGAGTTCCGGGTCGAGAGTGGCCGCGATGAATTCGTTGATGTAGTTTCGACAAGCTTTAAGTGCCTTGGTTCTTGAGCTTTGGGGCTACTGTTTTGTTCCAGTGTGGAGACGGAGTGTTACCTTCTGTCTCTCCATCTTCTACCCTTATTCTTTCTTCCCTAATTTTTCAAGAACACTAATTTCTTTCTCTTTCTTCTACTTGCTACGTAAAAGGTCTTTGAAAAAAGAAAAACTGCAAAGCAGCATGATAGATTATACGTAGAATTATTAGTGGTATTATCCAACGGTAATTTTCCAACACTGGTAGTAAGTTGGGTGGTGATTTCGTATCAACGGTAAGACTTTTGACAGCATGTCTGCAAAGAATGTAAACAACAAAAAATGTAAAATGAAACAGGACTGACTGCAACATTGTAATCTTAGACGCACCTTGCGTAATTCAATTGAAAAACAGTACTTTAGCAGGCACTAGCGTAAGGCACAATCTGATAACTCTGAGGGCTACTCTCGTCAATACAGGTAACACTGCCCCCATTAACACTCGTGAGCAAATTTCCACCACAGTTGGCGGCCCTATAAAGACACAGTTTGAACTCTCCCCGCCATTATACGTGTACCGAGTGAAACCCGCTGCCGTAATGGATGTGCATCCTTGCTTGCCATGGCCTCCACCAGATGTGTCACCGGTTCCTCTGCATGCTTTCGAGGCAGAATAACATTCGAAGGACCACTAGGCCTGCAGCAAGGCAGAGTCTGAAGTGGTATTGCCGCCGGTAACGTTGTATGACAGCTCTGGCAACGGGGATGTATGAGCGATGCCAACGAGTGCGCTAGAGGCGAGGATGAAATAAATCAAATTTCTGCCACCATGGAGTAGCCATCCATGATTGATTCCGGCGAGGCAAGCCATGATTTGAACAGATCACCGAATACGTCAACGTTGGTCGTAGGGGCAGCAAAGCTGACTGAGAGGATTTCTCGTGAGGTTTGGGTGATGTCGGGATGAATCTCTCTGAGCGAGGTTTCGATGTAAGAGATGTCGTCGGTGGAGGGGACTCGCTTTAGTGTCAAGGTGACTTTCATGGCTGACGAACAGGGGCTGCTATCAACGGTTTATATAATGAGAGAGCAACTTGAATAAACTGTCGTAGAGGATGAAAATACTATCAACATGTGATTTACGTTAGCATCTGCAGCTAGGCTTCTAGGTACGTGTACGCTTATTGGGGCAATGATCATTTCGTATCTCTATCAGCCGACTACAACCAGGGATGAATGCACTTCGGGGATATTGGGTTCATATAGAATCCTAATAACGGACTCCGTCGGGCAGTGTCAATCATCATTATACTACTCCGTATATGACTAACAGCAATCCTTATCTAGACCCCTGTTACTTAAAGTGCAGGGTTCACTTGCCCCTGGTCTGGTCCTCGTCCGGATTTCGGCCCGGACATTATCCCACAGTTTAGACCGGGGTTGTGCCACAGGTATGCTACTTTACTCAGACTAATGTAGTTTGGATTGACTATAGACCACCTAGGGAGTTAAAAGGGATAGTATTTGTGAACGGGTGATTCCTCTAGAGCTGCTAGTCACCTAAAAGCCCTGGGGCCTTAGCGAGGGCAGAGAGCTACGCAATACGTAACAAAGAAGGAACAGAGGACGATCTAGAGTAAAATGTTCCATATGTAGATTGGGCATAGGAAGAAGAACTAGAGATCCATGAAAGGAACAGCCTTATCTATGCCTACCACGCAGCACTGGAAGCTGGGAAGTCACATGCCTAAACTCCAATAGGAATAATGGTCAATCACTATACTACTGATCGCCCTAAATCTCCTTGTATAAAATAGGAATAGTAAGCAAGTGCTCCAGTGCCCCCGTCAAGACCATTTCACTTCTATCTCAAGTATGCGGCTGAATCAGTGGACAAATTACCCCGCATTGACGTGGCGCGGCTGCGGCTGACCCGAGTTTATTTTTCATTTACCCATGGATTGTGGAACGTCAACCCTGGAACAGTCTCCAAGCTTAATTCCTAGGTACCTTCTCCACCTTCCCGGTGATCGTCAGAATGTCGAGCTCCCGTCAGGTGGCTTCATTATGGACTGAAGCTATCAAACAATACGAAACGATCACGAAGCAAAGGCTCGAAGATCCCGTCCTTTTACGCGTGACTACAGTCAACGATTTACTGAAAATGATCGACGACGAAAATAACCAATTCAACGACTTTCGCGACCAGGGGCATCGGCTTCGAGATGTGGTCAAACATGCTATGACCCCGATTGAACTGATAGGAAATGTGCTGGGCGGGGGTGTCTCTGCGGCTTATCCACCTAGTGCCTATGTGTTTGGTGGGGTAAAACTATTGTTGGGAGCCGCAAAGGGCGTTTCAGACAAGTATGATGCGATCGTAGAAACGATGTCAACTTTGAACGTAAGTCCCTTATGTTGCAACCTTTTCTACGGAGTCAGGATTTAGATGCTAACCTTCATAACATAGGATCTTACCATTCGACTGAAGGTATACTCGGAGCAGAATATTTCCGAGGCCCTGAGCGACAAACTGACGGAGATTTTGACCTCGCTTTTGGGGGTACTTGCCTTTGCCCGAAAAGAGGTCAAGCATGGAAGGATGCTTAGCTATGGCAAAAGCCTGCTGTCTGGCAGTGATGGTGCAAAAGAGGCATTGGCCAAATTTGCTAGGCTTGTCGAGGCGGAAAGTGCATTGGTTGGTGCAGAGACACTCACAGAATTGAAGGGAGGATTTGCACGCGTGAATTCCGATATGAGGAAAATCTCTCGACAACTGGAAGAAACGAGGTTGCAGACTGAGATGTCCCAGCAAGAACGCATAACTGCGAACCTACGACGTCTACTACAGCCTTCCACGAGCTCTGAAGATCGATACAGCACAATGAATCGTAACCGTGTACCACAAACTGGGGACTGGATACGGGAGGAAACCGAGTTCATCGATTGGGTCGGCGGAAAGAGACCAGTCCTGTGGATCTCCGGAAACCCAGGAGCTGGGAAGTCATACATCGCTACCAATATGATTCATCACCTAAAGCAGAAGCCACATGTTTCTTTAGGATTCTTCTTTTTTAAAGACGACAACCCCACAACTCGGTCTACCCACCAGGCTCTCCGCGATATTGCATTCCAAATCGCAGCAAATGACCCTCTCTATGCCGCATACATCGATGATTGTCTAGATAGTGCAGAGGATATACGGACGCTCGAGAGTTTGTGGAGAAATCTATTTCTGAATGTGTTCATCGACAATGGGGGCAAGAAGAACTCCACAGAAGGCCTAGTTTATCTGGTTCTTGATGCACTCGACGAAGCATTCATCGACGATCGACTCGAGCTATTTGAATTGGCGAAGGATATCCAGGCCGGTAGTCGCATCCAGCTTCTGATGCTGGGCAGACCACAAATTGCCGAGGAAATGAATGATTTGATGGAAACCCTCCAAATTCAGACGATCGACGTTTCTGAAGCGAATAATTTCGAAGACATTGTGCATTACATCAAAACTATCATTTCGAAGTCCGTCTATTTGCGGAAGCTCCCAGGCTCTACCCAGCGAACAATTATTCAGAAACTGTCTACTGGCTCCCAAGGAATGTTTCTGTGGGTTGCACTCATGCTACAGGAGTTATCACAAATCAGAAGCAAAGGTGACATACAAAGAAAACTGGACAAAGCTCCAAAAGGCCTAACTGAAATGATCTCTCATGTCCTAAGGGGCTTTTCAGAAAGTTTCACAGACAATCCACAGTACGCCGCCGATTTGAACGAGCTACTGGCATGGACAATGTGCACCCTTCGTCCTCTATCTCTGTTTGAGATCGATGCTCTGTTGAAGTGGAGGTCACCCGAAGGAGAGAGTTGGATATGGCTGGAGGGCTCTCTTCGAGTGCAATTTGCCTCTATTTTTCTTTTGACTCGTGAAGATGGTCTTTCAACTGCAGATCTCAAACGAAAATTGAATTACGCGGATTACGGCAATTTTGAAGAACTATCCGAGTCTGAGTCGGAGGGGAATGAAGGTCTTGACTCGAATGATGACTTGGATTCTGATTACAAAACCACTACGGTCTCTTTCTGTCACGCATCACTCGGAGAGTTTTTCAGAAGCCAGGAGGCCAAAGTCTCTGCTGGTCCCACTTCTCCGTATATTGGAGTCAACTGTCATGAGGCTTGGGCATTGGTGTTGACAAGATGCTTCGAAATCATTCAGAACAAAGAGTCGCAGAGAGAGCAGATCGCAGATGCGTTAAGATCGTACGCCTATAGCTCGCTAGTTGGGTTCCTCGGCGCCATTGATATGAGCCAGATTACTAAAGAGGCCAAAAAGGCCATTGGCTTTCAGTTGGCTAAGCTGTTGTCTGATGAGTCAGGGCTCGAGGCATTTGTTTCGCCTGATGGAATCAATTTCTTCACCCAGGACGCCCTGGGTGTTTTCAATAAATGGCTTAGCGACCCTGATGTTCAAGAGGCTCTTCCGGATACGACCAAGATTTGGTATAGGAATGCTAGAGCTGAAAGCCCAGCCGAAATTCTGTACCCAATCGTGAGCTATATAGCTTCTCACTGGACTCAGAACATTTCATGGAGACCATTTCGTTCCCTGGGCATTATTCATCAATTCATCATCCTTCGGAACCCCGGTTCCTCTCTCGACACCAATTCACTGGACGATATCCTGCATATCGCAGACTGGGGTCAATCTGAGCATGATGCTCACTGGTATGGTAGAGTGGGGCAGGCATTGGTGGAGTTTGGTTTCGATGAAGAGGCTATGGAATATTTACAAAACGCTTTAGAAATCAACCCGGAATTGTGGGAGTTTAGTTCTGAGCTGGCTTCCGTGTACCTTGAGGTTGGCGAGTCCGCCAAGGCTCTGGAGATTCTTCAAACCAACATCAACCAGCTCACTCAAAAGGAGCAGTCTTTCGAAATTCGGTCCATCCTTCACCGAGAGTGCGAAAGACTCGCAAATTGCTACTGGCGTCTCAAAGATGAGGAAAATGCCTTTTCCATGCTTCAAAAAGCCTATGACTCTGACAACCGTTGTACGGACTGTGCACTATCAATTCTGAAGCACTACCACGAAACTGCCAATGTTGATCAGATATTTGACTTTTTCCAAATGATGAACGAGAAATCATCTAGTCAGGGCTTAAGCCACCTGACGGAGTTTCTGCTCGAGAATCCAGAAATGGAAGAATGGATGTGGGTTTTTGGTGCCAGGATCATCCAGAGGGGATGTTTCTCATTATTTGAAGAAGCTTTCACAGCCGCCATTATCGCCGGTCGTCGACAGAAAAAGGCCGTTTTAACTGCTACATTGGAATTAAACCTCTCGTCCTTGCTTCTATTTGCTGGAGTTGACCCTGAAGGGGGAGCTCGCATTTGTGAACGCATCTTAGAGACATACAAACCAAGTCAAGGGAACGAGAATCTGACCCATGTTATATCCACCGCATCAACTTTTCTATGTGCTTACTACTTCAAACAATGCTCCCGAGAGGATTGCCCTCAATTAGAGCGTCCAAGATATGGCCAACTGCTCGAACGTCTTGTTATGGGACGGCCCCTCAACCCAGCTAAGCATGAAAGAACCCACAGGGGAGTTATAGAGCAGATATACCTACCATACCACACGGTGCGCGCCACACTCGGTATTTACTATAGAATGTGCGGCCGTGATGATGAAGCCCTGCAATTCTTCAAATCACTTTTACAACACCCTCTCAATATGCTTTACTCGGTTGATGACTACCAGGACCGGAGTTGCTACGATCAATTATCTGATATCTTTGCCGCCATGCGAGACTTCAATAACTGGGTGGCGGCTAACTATCAACTGGCTTTCCTCATTGATAGGATTGGTACGGATGGCCGCAGCTCTTTCTGTGACGGGTGTGGAATTATTTGCACCATCGACGGAACAGTCCACTGTTGGCGCCATGACATGCCACTTACCGTTATCTTTTGTGAGGAATGTTTTCCACGTTTGAAAGATGGTTCGCTGTCTGTTGATGTCTGCGACTCAACCCACGAGCATATGGCTATTCCTGCGCGACCTCAATCTGTCAAAGAGCGCGGTATAGAGCATCAAGATATGATGTATGTCTGTGGAGAATGGATGACATGCAGTGATTGGAAGCTTAGTGTGAAGGAGAAATATGGGTTGGAGGAAGAATAGAGCGTTCACTCCACATAAAGGGTCACAAGGGAAGGGATTGACTTCCATCATCTGCTTTTTGCCGTCATCGTGGTCAATATTACTGGGTTTGAGACAGCAGTAGATTAGTAGTAATCCTATAGGCAGATTAACCTCACTCAACCCCAACTAAAGTAGATGGTTCGTGGATATGTAGGTTCATCATTAGGTTATTCGCATATGTGGGCCCTAGCTATGGAGGGACCACCTAACCCACCGTCCCGAGAAGATCGACCAGAGCCCCAATCTCCGTTGCCAAGGAATATCAAGTGTCATAGACCAACAGAATGAGTTCGTCTAATTATAACAAAAGTTTCATCTGGAAATTTTTAAGCTTTTTGCCCGCGCTAAGCTCTACGGGATTATCCCCATACAACGGGACCCTGACCCAACACTTGCACGTGCCAACGGGGCCGGCCCCCTTATTGTGCAACCTGAACCCAATTTGTTGTGGTTTCTTTCTTTTTCACTTCCGTCCTTCCTCTCATATCAAGAACGTTCCCTCGCAACTATGCCCAGCATCACTATCAGCGATGGGTACACCTTCAATAACCGGGGCCCGGTGACCACCACCTTCACCGCGCCAGCCAGTTGCACAAGCGCCGGTGATGTCAAGATTGGAGTCAACACCTCGTTTTCTTTCTTTAACTATTGGGCGCAATGCTCCACAGACGGTGCTCATGGCTGTACCCCAACTGGCACAAGTTCCCCATCTCTCACCCTAGATCCCAATCCAAATGTGATCTACGATTATGCATATTATTCCCCGGGTCTATACTGTCCATCCGGATGGGCAACCGTGGGAGTCGCTGCCCGCGATGGCGACAAGCCTGCAAGCTTGTCGGGTGTTTTAAGTGTCTCGCCTACCACCACAACGGACTCAAGCCTCGACGACAATGCCAGAGCCACATGGAAGAACCCCGCTACGATGCTACCGGAACTTCTAGATTCGGGCGAGACTCTAGTGATGTGTTGCCCCAGGTATGTGTGATGCGAAATCCTATCGGTTAACCCAGATTTGATAGATAATTCTGTTTGTTTCCCAGTTCCATGACGGCCCACCTTGACGTCGGCTGTTACTCAACCGTCTCTCATTTCGATGCGACAACTGGATGTCTTCGTATGATCCCTGAGTCAGATATTGGCGCATCAACAAAAACCGTCATCGTGGATGGGACGACCTCCACGGATCTCCTGATTGTCCTTACTGCTTCCTCTCCCGGCACTACCGAAACCAAAACCTTCGCTTCTTCGGAGTCGGATAAGCTTGGTGCAGTCTCTGTTATAGATATTCTCCCCCTGGTGCACCATGAATCTGACGTTAAGGCAACTGGAACAGTTGGGGGTGCGTCCACGGATGCTACGTCTACTTCCAACTGTGCGGCGAGACCTGGCCCAAAGGGCAACTCATGGGATGGACTGTGTGGTGTTCTGGGGGTATCACTCGCTTCGATTGTTCTGGGTGCGGCTGTGATCCTTTAATGATACTTCATTTGTTATGAAAGATGAAACTTGAGTCAAATTATCGATACGTGTGTACCAAGTGAGGGAAAGTAGATTGCAACATATACATATGGGGATATCTATCCTCTATCCTCTAACCCGGTTCTAAATTCCTTCATCTAACCCACATCCTAGGATGTGACACAGGCCGGTATTGGAAACCAATGAAGCAATTGTTTTCGACATTCTATTTCCCAATTATGCATATGTGGTTCCGCTGAGTCCTTCAGCTCACACTGCTGAAACCGATCTACAACATAAATAAGCACTAACTCAAAGTTTACCGGGCATTGGCTACGGGGCAACTGCCCAATGCCCGTATGGGAAATTAGGTTCCATGGCCAAGCCGCCCTGAAACCTGACCAGTTAGAATTGGACTCAAATAGGGGCCCTGCAGGTACGGGTACAGGTCTGAGGGGTCAGTGCACCTTGGATGAATCTTAGCCTGTCCTTTCTGCACGCCCCCATACAGTCAATAAAGGATCTGCGCTCAAGCCTTGGCAGTGGGGTCCGAGAAAAGAAAAGCAGTCGTCGAGGAAGCAGATTTCGCTAATGACTGTAGCAATAACTAAACCCTCGTTATCTGTAGTCCGCATGACGCCGTTGCTGCAAGAGCAAGCCTGTCTGCTCATCCATTTGTACTTGAAGTCCACATAGCACCAGTCACCTGGCAGATCGTCGAGGAATCAGCTGGGAGGCGGCCCTTTGGATGATTTCCAGAGGTCCACTATCGGCTTTCATGGAATTCCACTGAATTCTCGTACGCATAGTGTAATTTTACGAGCAAAATACAATATCATACTCAGGGCATCTTAGGGTATCCCTCGATTTAATGCGGCCCGCTCAAGACAAAGAGTGTATCTGTCAAGCCGATTTCGAGAACGACTGTACCTAGGGCTAGCATGTATAATCATCAACCATCAGAACACCTTTAGCACCTTGCCCTAATATACTGCTGAACGTAGGATCTTGGGAGTTATACCCAGGAAGTAAAAATAAATTGATATCTATGACCTCTATGATTTCGTCAAACCCTCAGCCTTTGAATCCTCCGGTTCAGGAGTAGGCACTTTCCTTTCCCATACATGAGCAGAATCATCACACTGAACCCCAAAATCGTCACACTGTAAGCAAACACCGAAATCATCGCATTGGTTGCAATGCTGGTAAGGTTCGTCATCCAACAAGCACCGCGTACACGCACTACACCAACGCAGAAAATTTACAGTATAGTTGGCCACCTTGCATCTCTCTTGAGTATCTGGTCCAGAAATTTCTGTTGGTTCGACAACCCCACGCACAAGCTTCAGAGTGTCATCTGAACCGCAGCCGTGAGCCCACCAGAGGAGGCTTCGATCCCATGCATCATACTCAAGAGCATGCAAAGTTCCAGGGATCAAGAGGAGGTATTCCACAATCTCTCTATGTCCGTTCTTGACAGCGCCCCAAAGCGGCGTGGCACCGTACTTGTCTGATATATTCACCGCAGCGCCCCTGGCATGGAGGAGCTTCACGATATCAGTATGACCCCTGATGGCTCACATGAACAAGGGCGTGCGACCATAGTTGTCCAGTACCTCCAGATCGGGAGTGGCATAATTCAATGTCGAATTAATGGACTGGGTAGAGCCAACTTCAACAAGGGTGCGCAATGGTGCCCATGCATTCTCATCCGTGGGATTAACGTCATCAATCTTTTCAATGGGCGTTCTTTTGGGTTCGGCACTGATATTAATCGCGACGTGGAGTGGATCTCGTTCGGTTTTATCGGGGTTGTCAACGTCATCGTTCTCTCCAAGGAGCAGGCGAACTATCTGGGTGAAACCACGGACGGAAGCGCAGTATAAAGCCGAAACTTCCTGACTAGTTGCGCCTACGCCGTTGGAATCGGCGCCATATCTGATGAGCAACTTAACAGCTTCCAGATGGCCCTGAGCACAAGCTATAATCAGAGGAGCGTGCTTGAATTCATTGAGACTGTTGACATTGGCCCCTTCTTCAAGGAGCAAGCGAACGATTTGAGTGAAGCCGTTCTGAGAAGCGTAATATAACGGTGGCAAATCCTCAAATGAAATGATGTCAAGATCAGCATCGTGTCTGATAAGCAGCTTGATGACTTCCAGATGGCCATTAATACAAGCCGAAATAAGTGCAGCCTGCGTGGTTTTGTTGACACCGTTCATACTGTTGACATTGGCCCCCTCTTCAAGAAGCAAGCGAACAATTTCAATAGAGCCACAAAGGGAAGCGTTGGATAATGGTGATACACCATACTCATTTACGATGTTGAAATCGGCACCGTGTCTGAGAAGTAACTTGACAACTTCCAGATGGCCACTGTGACAAGCTGCATTAATAGGAGTGGATCGTCGTGTCCTTGGAGATTGAAATTTGCTCCTTTGTCCAAAAGAAACTTCACAACGTCGACATGCCCCATGGAGCAGGCGGTCATAATTGGTGTGCAGCCCTTGTTATTCGCAGCAGTGTAGTTCGCATCTTTCTCGATGAGAACTTTGACTATCTCAGTGAAGCCATTTGCGCAAGCCGAGTGCAAGGGTGTCATTCCGTCTTCATTAGTTGATTCAATGTCTGCACCATCGTCGAGTAGCATATTGACAACCTCGAGATGTCCGCACTCAGCGGCTGTGTTAAGCAGTGACCACACCCAGATGTCCAACTTCGTAACATCAGCTCCCCTCTCCACGAGGATTTTGATCACTTCAAGATGCCCGCCGAATGTGGCCAAGTTAAGCGGTGTCTTTTGATACTTGTTCGGGAAGTCAATTTCAGCGCCATTCTCGAGGAGGAATTTGACGATTTCAGCATGACCGCGCCTCGAAGCCGCGTTCAAAGGAGCCCACTGGTCCTCGGGCGTGGAAACATTTTTATCCACGCCTAAATCAAATAACAGTCGAGCTATTTCAATGGAGCCTTCGAGACAAGCAGTATAAAATGGCACAATTCCACTATTGTCGGCAGTGTTGACGTTTACGCCTTGTGCAATAAGCATCTTCACTACCTCAATATGACCGCTTTCGACAGCGGCATGAACTGGAGTCGAATTGTTAATTTGTCGCGCATTCACGTCAGCATTGTGATCGAAAAGTAGCTGGATAATCTTAACATGTCCATTCAGGGCTGCACAGTAGAAAGGTGTCATCATTTCGTTGTTTCGAGCTTCGACATTAGCGCCATTTTCGAGTAGGAATTTGGCAATTTCGACATGTCCACACTCTGAAGCCGCAATCAGAGGAGTACACTGATCCTCCTGTGTGGGGATGTTTACATCAACACCAACATCGAATAAAAGTCGAGCTATCTCAATAAACCCTTCGTGACAAGCTGTATAGAATGGCCCCACTCCATTTTCATTTGCCGTTGCGATGTTTGCGCCTTTCGTGATAAGCATCGTCACCAGCTCAGTATAACCCTCTTTGACAGCTGAGTGCAGTGGTGTCCAATCATAAATATTTCGTGTGTCCACGTCGGGATTGTGATCAAGAAGTAGCTGTGCAGCTTTTATGTGGCCATTGGTCACTGCACAATATAGAGGCGTTACCATATCCTTACCTCGGGCTTCGAGATTGGCACCCTTCTCGATGAGGAACTTGACAGTTTCGACATGTCCATACCTCGAAGCCCAAATCAAAGGAGTCCAATGGTTCTCTGACACGGAAACATTGACGTCAACACCAAGGTCAAATAAGATTTGAACTATCTCAACAAATCCCTTGCGACAAGCAGTTTGAAATAACTCCAAATTGGTGGCTGTTGTGATGTTTGCGCCCCTCGTAATAAGCATTTTCACAAGCTCAGTGTGGCCAAACTCAACCGCTCCCTGAATCACAGTGAAACCACCGGAATCTTGCGGTTCTACCTCGGCATTGTAGTCAAGAAGTAGTTGAGCAGTCTTGAGATGCCCTCCCAGGACTGCAAAGTGGAGGGGTGTCATTCTCTCGACCCGAGCTTCAATTTTGGCGCATTTTGTCAGAAGAAGCTTGACGACATCATTGTGGCCGACCCTGGAAGCACTATGAAGAGGGCTAAGTCCATCTGTATCTGGCATGTTCAGCACAGCATGGTTGTCCAGTAAAATCTGAATTGTCTCTAAATTCCCATTCGCACAGGCTCCTGCCAATGCTGTGAGTTTCAAAGTCCCTTGCTCATTGATCCTATCCTTGTTTGTAGTGATCAATGAATCCATGATCGAAGACAAACCAAAGGTCGCGGCGTACCAAAGCGGACAGTCTGTTGATTTTCCGAAGAGTCTCTCGACCTCAGTCGATGACTCGGTTGGCTTTGTGGATGATCCGTTTGCATGATCTCCCAAGAAATCGGAATCTGTACTCAAATTTTCACTAATGCGGAGTTCTTTCAAGGCCTTTGCGAGATTGAGTTTTGTATGTTCATCGATTTGGGCTTTCCACGGCATCCAATTAGGGTTTTCCGCGCGGAAGAGATGTTTCGCAAGATCAATGAACTGCTCGTCTTTCATATTGCCCAAGCGGAGATGCAGGTGCCATGCAGGGCCCAAATTCCTTGAATGAATCAAACCGGTCCATGATATCCAAGCAGGTGCTGAAAAGCCCTGCCAGGCCGACAACACCAACTGCAAGACCGACTGCGTCCATTATAAAATGAAGATCGAAAGGTTCACGATGTAGTATGAGCTATGATGATAGGAGATCAACTGCGCACTTGGGCAAATGTTCAGCTGCGGGGTCAGAGATACGAGTCAGTCGCCCTACTTCTCACTCCCTTGACACTTTAAAGTGGTTCGAAGGATAAAGTAGAGACGGTAGCAGAGGCGATATTTTGATTACTACAGGCCCTTACTAACTTAGAATTAAGCTTAAAAGATATTTTGGTCCCTTTCCGGTAAGGTATAGCTATAGTCATAAAAACATACATCCCATGTGCCCAAAAATAACTATCGATGCCTGATTACTAAGATGTAGATAGCTGAATAACTATAAGCAAGTGGGTTACCTACATACTGTCTTTATCCACCTACCATGCCCTCAGATCGATCCCAATCTAGTCAAAAAGGCTGAGCAAGAAGGAAGGGCCTTATCAGCTGCCCAAGCTATTCAGACAAAGCAAGTCAGCTCCGTACGCGATACAGCACGCCAATATAATGTACGCTTATTACATTACAACGTCGTCTTGCCGGTATCACTGATCGTACTACCACCAGGGCAAATAACCATAAATTGACTGCACTTGATGAAGCCGTGGGGTTGATCAGAATCGATTGATCGAGAAGATCCAGTTCTTCCATTGCCCGCCATGTTCATCAACACAGGATACCTATTTGAAATTTCTGGTCGCTAGTCGCGCCTATGACCACATCCAGAGTCGCTTCCGAACGATAAAGGATTCTTTCCCACATCTGCACCTCAAGGGGGAAGAAGAAAATGATCAAATCCACAAGGAAATAGATCTGGGATCTGGTCGTGAACATGCGAATAAAAGAGCTGGTCGAAACAGCACCGTAAAGCGGCTCACGAATTCCTCACCTGGGCGACACCCACTGAACTATTGACCGCACATAAACCACGCGCGACCAAGGGTGAGAGCTAGCTGAGAATCACCCCGGGTCGCATATCGCCATTCGTGTTACTCTTGCCGAACGTATACATGAAAATTGATTGGCGAGAGTACCTGCCAGGCTTCCCTAGCCAAACTTTATTATGCCAAAAGGATATCATTTGCTTCCTACGTGCTTTAACTAAGAAGCCACCTAGCAGATCGTCCTGGATCTAGTTGCTAGGCGACCCTCTATATGATTTCCACGGGATTTCATTTATTTCTGGTAAGCGTTTTGTAATTTACGTACCAAGATACTTTTACGATGTCCATCAATTTGATGCGGCCCGCTCAATAATTGATCTGCGCTAAAATCTTCGCTGCTGGTCAAACTAATTTCGAGAATGACTGTATGATTTGAAGTTCATTAGCAATTTAGATCTGCCAGGCATGTCCCCAAATGACAAGTGAAATAGATTCCCTCATGCTTCAATCTCTGCACTTTTTACAAGTAGGTGCCATGCAACGGCTTACTTGCCAACGCCCCAAAGTCACACACTAGTCATTCTCATGGTACAAAATACCGAGAAAGTGGGAATTTTTAGGACTAGGCTTTATCAATAACAGCTTGAGGTACCATAAATACATTTATTATTATGTATGGGTCATTGAGGTGTTCATCTCCGAGAACTCGACTTGCCCCTGCAACCCGGGATAGAGTTATCTGCAGCTATCCATGGTCCACTGTATCTCTTGAACTATGCTCTGTGGTTGTAAAAGCTGCACATTGTGGCTGCACTGCAGACGAACCGATCTGCTGAGACGAGAAAGCCTCAAAAGATCTCTTTGCCAGTCCTCATTCATCTCGCGCCATCTATCGAGACATTTTCGAAACAAAGCTCGTTCTTGTTCTGTTCCGTTGCCTGCGGTCACACCAAAGTCATACATTTTCTGGAAATCCTTAGGTGTATCTGCAATGATGACACTGACCGGATAATCCTTGAGAAGTAGCTTTTCGAGCTGATTCTTGTGAGCCAATGCCCGTCTGTCTTCCGGCACCGCCTGCAACTCAGCAGCCTCGGTGGCTTGATGTCGGGGATCAGCCTGCTCGTCTTTAACGGCTTTCCACTCCTCCTCGGATAGGGCATGGGACGTTGTAAGACCGGTAGTTTCAAAAAAGTCTTGGTCACCGAGGACTGGAGAGAAAACGTCCCAACCCCACGCACCACTGTCAAAGAAGCGTTCAGTATTGCAATCCACGAACACCATGCCCACGACATCATTGGGCCTGAGTTCCAGAAACTCGCGAGAAGTATACCCTCCCCACGAGTGAGCGACAATGATAAACGGGGGCTCAATACCGGCGTTCCTTAGGAGGGTATCAAGCTCTGCTGCGACTGATGCTGCAGATATGCTTGGTGGTGTTTGGTTGGGACCTTCACTCCTACCCATCCCCGAACGATCATAGTTCAACCAACGAGCAAATGGAACTACAAGCCTTCGCACTACAACCCACTCATCGATCGTGCTGCCAAGGCCTTGCATGAGAACGACGATAGGCTTTCCAGGCTTGCGATCTGGCCCCGAAACGGACAGGTAGAGGTTATGGGAACCGACGGAGACAAGCCCATCCTTATCACCTTTGTCCCAGTCAATTTTAGAAATTGTTTGCATTGTGAACTCGATATGGACTCAGTTTGAGCAAGCAATGAATTGACGTCGAGTTGTTGGATAGCGGGGAATTGAAAGATGCCCAAGCCCCCGCTTTCTAAACCCGCCAGAACAGGGATAAATAATTTACAATGACTCATTAGATGCTAGCTCCCAATACATTCTATAACACAATACATGTATTAAGCTAACGTATTAGGCATAAGCAGATATCTTTTCTTGTAGTCCCACGGGGATCGATAACTAGGTGAGAAGGACCCTAATATAGTAAGCCTTTTTGTAGTCGATATTTCTAGGTTATAGCCGGGTGTGGTATCTATATTCGATTTTTAGGTGATAATTTACATCATATTTTGCAATTATATATTACACGAAACGGAGAATGTGACATGGTCCAGCATCGGAGCAGTATGCTCTATGTCTCCAGACCTCTTCACCTAAATAAGAATAACAGCACCAACGACAGCTCCAGCAACCGCCATCAATGGACCAGCATGGACCCCGGCCATATTTGTCGAGACTGGCGCAGCAGAGCCACTCGAGTCAGCCGAGCCAGTTCCAGAAGTCCCCAAGCTCGATGACTGAGTAGGACCCTCTGTAGTCGAAGGAGCAGTGGTGGTGCCCGAAGTACTTTGCGAGGAAGTCTCCGCGGCCACCCCAGTAGAAGATGAAACTTTGGCATCAGTCGTGGCAGTGGCAGACGTAGAGGTAGTTTCAGCAGAGCTAGCGGACGCAATTGTCGAAGAAGCAGCGGCGGTTGAAGGCGACCAGCACGAGAGGGTAGAGGTCGTGGAGACGCAGGGCTCCGTCCCCCTGTAGGCAGCGCAGCAGGGTTCGTCGTATTTGACGGGAGCACGGCCGCCACCGCAATCGAGCGGATCACAGACTTGTCCGTTTGTCGGATCGTACCAGTGGACGATTGTGTCGGCGCAGGTGGTGTAGCTGATAGTCTCGCACGCGGCAAAGACAGTAGTTGCCAGCATCAGCAAGGATGCGGCGGTGGGAAGGGCTGTTTTGACCATTTTTATGTCCGGGTTGTCGATTTAGGGGGTATTCTTTAATTGTAGAGCTGAGTAGGGTTGTAGAGTTGGGGTTGAAGAAACGAGGGACAAGAGGAGACTGAAAATGTCTACCCGCTAATCAGACGGGTTGAAACCCAATGAGTCAAGAATACGAAATTAAGGGTCAAAAAGATTATGGGTCAAGATCATATATTTTATCAGCCTCGTTTACCTAAGAGAGGATGGCCCCGGGGGCCCTGGGGCCCTATTTAAACCCTGCTTTAATTGGTTATGTTTGAGGGCCGCTCGGACCTCGCTCGGCTAGAACCCCCAGAGAGGGGGGGCTCGGATGTGGCCGCCAGGCCCAAGCGAACTATATCCCAACAGGCTAGCGCTTAAGCTAGTATGGGCGCTTTTGCATTACTTTTTTTTTTTTCATAAATAGGGGGCCAACTAGCGTTCGTGTGTCCCTATTGCCAAAAAGATCTCATCCGCCTAACCCATTCGTTGCTGTTTCTTGTCGTTCACCTTTGTTATTCGTTTATATTGACCATGGCGCGATTTCCTGTTGTTTTCGTGCTCTTGGCCCTCCTGGCCGCTACTCTAGCCACTGCATTTAACCAAACATTGGAATTGGAGAATTCGAATTGCGATGTGAGTAAATCGTTTGCATGAACATGCTTCAGTTGTAAATATATAAGAGCTTAATGACTAATATATATATTTTACTCAGAACAACTGCTACTTCGACAGCTTCCCCGGCGGGTCCTGCACAGACGACCCAGCATGCATGTGTGACAAGCAGCAGTACCGCGAGGCGTACTTCTGCTGCATGAAGGATTGTAACCCTAATGTCATGCCTGGTAAGTTTATTATTTCTATTTTTACCCTCTTGTCCCTTATACCATTCGTCAACTACATCAAGAATCACAATTACTGAACTTTGCGATCTAGACTCCATTACCCGGCAGCATAGGGAATGTAAAGCCAGAAACATGGATTTTACCTTCGACGCAGAAGCTATTTGCGGTGTTAAGCTGACTACTTCCGCCGGTTTCCTGGTAGCGGCTGCTACTACTACTTCTAATCCTACTGCTGCTACTGTTACTGTTACTGCTGCTGCCGATTCCACCACCACGGGTGATTCCAAGTCCTCAACAGCGTCCGGCTCTAATCCTTCCGCGGCATCATTGACAAGTACCCAGGAGGCTTCTTCTACGGGGAATCAGACTAGCTCAGCCAGTTCGACGCCGACTCCTACCAATGGCGCGCCAGGAAAGGGAGCTATCGGGAAAGTTGCCATGATTCTAGTTGGTGTATATGCTGTAGTATTGTGTTGAACTAACATTTGATACGAGACAACGAGCTCGCTTAATATTGGCACACAAATGCATTCCTTGATGCCAACAACTTTCTTCATTCTTTGGTAATCCAACGTCCTGATGTTCAGCTTTCTTTTAGTTATGACCCTGAACGGTACAAACATCAATCGATGGTGTTTTGCTTGAATGCTTCTCAACCGATGGGCGGGGAGTTTCTCCCAGCGACCTTATTATCCAGATGCCACATGTTGGGGCAAAACTTGGAGCCTGAACGCGTAGTAGCCGGAGGAAATTGCGACGAAAGAGATACCGAACACATGTATGATGACAGGATTACCGATGGGCTGGTGATCGGCATACACATGCCCGTCGGCATTGAAATCCTTTGGCTCGCGTAGTCGTTCAGAGGTGAGATCGTACACGATAATGATGAGGAAGACCAGTTCGTCGGAAATTCGGACACCCCCCGGCGGAGTAACGAAGACGCCGCCCGATAGTCTGTAAGCAAATGAGAGCCGACGCTCTCCATAATTTCGTACTCTGTGCCATCTTCCAAATGTAGATAAGCATACACGGCTATGGTAAGGAGCATGCAGGTTGGATTGTCTTGGACGGCGCACATAAATTGAGCAAACCCAATGATAACTCCCATGATAGGAGTTATCTCAGCCCCTTTTACTGAGAATGACGGGCGTGTATAAGACAATATCGTTGCTGATCAACTTCACGGACATGGCTTCGACGTATGGTGCTGTATTTCCTGAGTCCCAGACTTTCTCGGAGATTGACTCTGGGCGGGCCATCACGTCACCGAGCTTAAATTTACAGCGTCCTTCCAGTAGGCAATGACTAGGTCTGTCGATGAATAGTGTAGGGTGATGTCGCATTTGTGGGCGTCTCCGTCAGGGTCGATGTATACGGCAGTGGCAGTAGTTCCAGAAGATGCCAGGCTCGTGCAAAGTGTGCCAAGCACTTAAAATTGGTTTGTTTAGATATAGAAGGGATGGCTGAGTCGTACAGGACATAATAAGCGAGAGAAGTCAGGAAGTTGAGGGTAAGGGAAGGGGGGAGATTGAGTATATATATATGACGTTGGAGCAGCACGTGCCGGCAAACTTCCAATGCTGACATCTCTAACGACTAACTCTGACTACCTTCTCTCTATCCCAATATCCAAAATGAATATTGAGACACACCCCGCGCCTCACGAATTCCTCGACGCCCTGTACTATCGAATCCATGACTTTGAACCCGACTTCCCTTCCCCGAGTGATCTCCAGATGCTTGGAATTCAAGCGTTCCAGGCAAATGATGAAACCATTAAATTTGACCCATGCTTCTTCCTTCCGCCCCAGAGAGACTTCTCCGGAAATATCCTCTCGACGATTCCAGTGCTACCAGTCTCAGCAAACCACGCACATTGAGGGACCCCACCCCGACCCTTGAAGACTTTTTGAAGGACGAGGAAAAAGACCCACCCTCAGATCCAGAGCTTGAATTTACCCTTCAGGACGTTTTGAAAGACAAATACAGAGACCCATCCCCGGATCCAGAGGCTAAACTGGAAGACGCAAAAGCCCGCTTACGATGGGTACTGAGAGACAGAGATTATTACAAGGACGAATAGTACACACATGCCGATCAAGTTCACAGCCATATCTGCCAGGAATTTTTTGCACGTCGAAAAGGACCAACGGGAACTTTTATCCCTGTGATCTCGTAGGTCAGAGTCTGTGGTCGTAGGTAAACCGGATGACATATCAATCCGTATCGAATACTAAATTGTTCTAGACCAAAGTGGAGAAAAGAAGAGCCATACACTCTTTGCCTTGAACCAAAAGAGTGGCGAGTGATGGAACAGTATCGGTATAGTGGTTATCGTCCACGTAAGCCACATGGGGTTATCTCTTGTCTCGCACATGTTTGTACAACCGATATCAACCAGGGCCTGGCTACCCACGAATTGAGAGCCATCGTGAATATCATGGTCATTCGGACGCTTCACCGACCATTCCGTGATTGCCAAATTCATCCAGTGAGTGGTTCTATGCTATATGACAACTCACACGGGAATGACGTCTAACAGATGTTATAATTTCTAGATATTGGTTCTCTCTTACCTAGGATATAAGAAAACAAGAATCATCCAAGCAGTTTACGATGGACAGGGGCTAACCTTGCAATACTCCCAACTTTGGGCCTTTGATGATGAAGAAACGGCTTCAGTAGAGATGTTCGTTCGATATCGTCTAAGCCAACCCATTGGTCTGGAGGTGTCTACGGTATGTGTTAGATAGCTCCAGATCTAGACAAATAAAATTAATCCAAGAGTGAATAGGGAGGAAGATTGAGGAGTAATAGTGAAAATGGGGCGAGCGACAGAAGAAACCAGCCCGAGAGTACAATTTATGGCACGAGTCCTTTATACGGTTTCTACTTTTTACCAACTTCATGGAAATTTAAAAAGACATCTAAAAAGAACATCCAAAAGCGCATCGGAATGTTCTTATGTATAACTGTGCCTGATAATGCCAAACACTTCAAACATTTCCCTTTCTGTAGTCCTCACCTCTTCCCGCTTTTTGGTCAACAAGTGAACTTATAAACTCGCGTTCCTTAATGATAGCAAATTCCATTAGCTCTGATCTATAATGACTTGATTCCCGAAGAAGCAACTATCCAAGAGAAAGCCAATGAGCTAAAGACCCGATGACCCATATCCCAAGCAAAGTATCGGTACACATCTTTGCTCCATGGAGATTTAACAGGCCCATAACAATAGCCCTTCCAACAAAATTTGCCAAGTAGACATTTAACATGAAGCCACTGCAGGGCTATCAAATGCTTATGAAACAGTGATGGAGGAGGATCCACTGCTCTCGTATCCCTCAGTGCTAACAATCTGGTAGTCGTGCGATCCGAGACTCATTCCAAGAGAAGCCCAAGCGTTGAAGTGGTTAGCAGTGGTGACAGTTCCACTGGAGCGCTTGGAGCGACGGATGGACCAGTACTGGTTGAAGGTGGCAGTTCCCGAGATGGAAGGCTGGTCCACCTGCTGGTGAGTGTAGATATCGTAGACGGATCCATCGCTGGTCACGGTTCCCTTGAAGGTCATGCTGCTGCCGGGGTTGTATTCGCCATAGCTTTCCATGATGTAGTATTCGACGAGGGGGCTAGTGGTCCAGCCGTAGACAGCGAGGTAAGCATTTCCGGAGGGGCTGAAAGACCCGGAGAAGTTGATGTTTCTAATACGGTGTGCTTGTAAGTATACTATCGGGAGAAAAATAGGTGGGCTTGACTTACCGGGAGCTTCCAGTAGCCCAGCCCTTGCCAGAGGTGAAAGATCCGCAGTTGGTCCAGTCGACGCTGTATTGACCCGCAGCACCGTTGGTGTAGGAGACACTGCCACCTCCGTTGGTCCAGAAAGAATAGAAGTAGCCATTGCTAGTTCCTTGCTCGCTCGTGGTGATCGCTCGCTTTTCCACCTCGCTGGGAAGCGCAAAGGCAGTTACAGCAGCACAGGCAGCGACGAAGAGGCTTGAGAAAGAGACCATGATGAAGGATCAATTGCCTTTGGTAATGGAGGAAGAGGAATAGATTGGAGTGGGTTGTTTTGGGGCAGGGCTTTTTCGGGAGAAGGCCTTCCTTTTATATTGATAGGAGGATGTGGGGCGTCAACGGGTGTTTCTGAACAGTTTCATGTCCCGGATGTCTTAGATTTCTATTTAGCCAGCGACCCATTTATCCCATACATACTCACCACTCCCAGTTGCACTTGCACTAATCATAGTCCATAAATGGACCACGATCCGTTTCCTATCCAGTCTTAGCGGCAGTCCATCACATCATCCTCAAATAAATCCCTCTATAATTCAACCAGCCTAAAATCCAATTTATCAGAGATTTAAGTTAAGGGAGCTTACGGCTAGACTTCTGCAGCGGCTAAACTTCGTCGCCAAGTGAAAACAAGAACGCTGAAGGATCCAGCCACAGGCACAGAAGCAAATGCGGGGAAATTCATCACGGCTGTACGGAGTAATGGGGTGTAGCTTAGCTGAACCCAGGCTAAACCTAAGATCAGGCAGTTTTAAAGACCGGCAAAACAAAGGCTATATGACCACCATTTTCCCGGACCATTCCCGTCATCAGAGAGGTCGATATAGAGTCAGCGAATGGTGACAAGATGTCCGATCCATCCATGGATCAGCGGATGTTTATCTCAACCGAATCTTGGCAAGTGGGTATCTTCCTGCGTAGATAGTGTAGGTAGGCAGGTAGTAAGTAGAGGGAAGGTAGGCCACGATCTGATATTTGAACCGCATGTCCTCCGTATGCAGCAACACAATTCGTGATCAGGAGTTGGTTTGCTCAAAATATAAAATGGCCCACTGTCGACTCTAAATGCAATACATGCGTGTCTTTTGTTTTCTGTCTGGCGTTTTCAACCAGTTTATGCGATTGATCAATTTATTAGCCTCTTTTTGGGGTCCTGATCTGTTCCCTCTTGTTAGTGGCAATTGTCAAGATGGCCCATAATCCCGCCAAAGAATCTTCGGAGAACGTAGTGGTCACGTGATTTTTGGGATCAATGCTTAGCAAAGCAGAATTCTCCCCGGCCGAGGTCGGAAACTTGGAATGTCATGCCATGCACATTTGATCGCAGATACAGGTGTCCCGACTTTTCAATGTCTCTTTTAAGTACAAGATCTCGTGAGCCTAGCAAGTAGCCAAAAATATTTCCATCACCTCTAATTTGCCCACGGTTATCATATGTCTTGCATCTCGACCAGATCTGATTTTAATCCGTGCGGCTCCCCACAAATAAGCCACCCTTTTGGCTTCCTTGAGGCTTAAAACTTGTCTCCTCTTCTAAAATATTTGGGATCACAAGACTCGCAAACCACAAGGGATTTTGTAGTGTTTAGGGAAGTGTGAGCATGATACCACTGGCCCTCAAGTAGCTTCAACGCGACTTTCGCAGAAGACGAGGTATATGTAGTTCTCGAATGTTCGAGATCCGAATACGAGACAGGGATGATATAAATTTTATTCTCATTCCAGTTCATGGTTGCAATTCCAAGTTACTTGATTATCACATAATGTTTCAGGTCTCACCTGTGTCGACATCAAACTGCTTTGACTATGAACCAAGCATTCATAAAACTCCATGCCGGGAATTTTCACTTTCATAACTTCCGGTATGTCTCGGAGTGTGACCCACATTCTCGCGAGAAAAAGGTTATATGCACAACCTGATGATGTGCTTCAAAGGTTCAATCAAGGAACCATTACGGAACAGTGACATTATTTGCCACGGGTGCTCCGAAGTACTCCATACTTGAGCTCAGTGCAAGGGGCTATGCTGCAAATACGCCCCCTGTCGGCACCTTTGTCTCAATGATACGGGCTCCACCATGCCAATCCCCTCCCCTGGACTAGCGAGTGCTTGGCATCATTTGTGGGCTTCCGTTTCCCAAAACATGCTACTGGTCACGCGAGCAGTCCTCGGTACCCCAAAAAGATGACTCTGCATGTCAAGCTGCGCGACATCGAATTGGTGCAACCTTGCATCTGATTTGTCTGGCTAGATTGGCTGAAAATAAATCGTTTTTTTTTCCCTTCTGGTTAGAATACAAATAAGCTTAACCCAGTCTGTCTCGTGGCTGTTAACCATCGATCGACGGGATTCTCTGGTAAAGGCTATTGTTAGCACGCCCGAATTCACTATTGGCACGACGGGCTAACCCCTTTGGGGTAGGATTCCTTGGCATCCACTTTTCAATACAAGTGCCATTTATCAAGTGCATCACAGTAAATGACACAGTGTTCGGTCAACCCTTATGATTTAACTATATACAAGCTAAATGACTATATAAATGCATGACCATAAGGGATTCTCATAGAAAGAACCAGGTAGCTATCACTGGAAGCATACTACGCCATGTTAATATAGCTACTGAGATAAATGGCACTTGTATTGAAAAGTGGATGCCAAGGAATGTTAACCCTAAAGGGATTAGACCACTGTGCCGATAGTGATTTCTGCTGTACCAAGAGGGTTTTGCCTTTTTTGCCATTTTGCTTGATATTTTTGCGTCTATCAACATGAAGTCGGCCCTTGTCAAGAAGGTGCTTGGCTTGCAAGATCCTCCCTATCAACATAATAAAACGGCACTACCTCACGACACAGATCCGACTGTTCGGGAATGGTTAAGCGATGGCATTCCCTCCAGACAGCAGACCGGACAATACTTCGTGAGGTTGTTGCCCTTCTTAAAATGGATCCAACATTATAACCTTCAATGGTTTCTGGGAGATTTGGTTGCAGGTAGGTGCCTTTATTAACTGGAGTCCCAGCTGTTGCTAACTGTCCTAGGAATAACGGTTGGAGCTGTCGTGGTTCCCCAGAGTATGGGATACGCCAAACTCGCAAATCTTCCGGTGCAATATGGACTCTATACTTCTTTCATTGGTGTTGTTATCTATTGGTTCTTTGCAACATCCAAAGATATCACGATTGGGGTAAGCTACCCAGCTAGTGTCTCATCCGGTGCTTGCATGGGCTAATCAACTGCGCAGCCCGTAGCTACCATGTCAACCGTTCTCGGCGGCATTATCACCGATGTTCAAAAAAGCCACCCCGAAATTGGAGGCCCGGAAATCGCCCTATCAGTCGCCATGCTTTGCGGATGCATCATTGCATTCATGGGCTTCGCACGGCTAGGTTTCATCATCGACTTTATCCCGGTTCCTGCGATTACAGCCTTCATGGTCGGTTCTGCTATAAGTATCTGCTCGGGACAAGTCAAGGGACTACTGGGCCAGACAGGGGACTTTGAAACGAGCACTCCATCATACCGAATAATCATCGACACGCTGAGGTATCTTCCCACCGCACAAGGATACGATGCTGCCATGGGTCTTACCGCGCTGTTCGCTTTATACGCCCTCCGATCAGGCTTCAACTACGGTGCAGCCAAGAAGCCACGCTTCGCCAAGCTCTTCTTCTTCCTTGGCGCCTTACGCACAGTCTTCATCATCGCTCTTTACGCTCTTATCAGTCTTGGCGTGAACCACCATCGCCGCGACAATCCCGCCTTCGCTTTGGTTGGAAACGTGCCAAAGGGTTTCGACAAAGCGGGTGTCCCTGTAATGAGAGGCAGTGTAATCAAGCTCATCGTCTCCCAATTACCCGCCTCCGTGATCTGTCTCCTCATCGAGCACATTGCAGTCTCAAAAACATTCGGCCGTGTTAACAACTATACGATTGATCCCTCGCAAGAGCTTATCGCCATCGGCATCACCAACATCCTCGGTCCCTTCCTCGGTGCCTTCCCAGCGACAGGTGCTTTCTCCCGCTCAGCCATTCAATCCAAATCCGGGGCACGCTCCCCCTTCACCGGCATCATCACCGCCATCGTCGTCCTGATCGCCATGTACACATTGACCTCCGGCCTCTACTACATCCCCAAAGCAACCCTATCCGCCGTCATCATCCACGCAGTCGGAGACCTGATCGTCCCACCCAACACCATCTACCAATTCTGGCTCATCTCCCCGGTCGACGCAGTCATCTTCGCAGTGGGCCTAATCGTCGCATTGTTCAGCACAGTCCCAAACAGCATCTACGCAACCGTCTGCATCTCCGTAGCGGTCCTATTATTCCGCCACGCAAAAGCCCCAGGCCAATTCCTCGGCCAAGCCTGCATAAACGACGAAAACAACCAAATCCCCCTCTACCTACCCGTGGACGAACCAAAAGCCGACCCAAACATCAAAATCGAAAGACCCCGTCCAGGAGTCTTCGTCTACCGTTTCTCCGAAGGCTTCAACTACCCCAACGCAAGCCACTACTTCGATGACCTCGTCCAAACAATCTACAAGCATACCCGCGGGACGAACGCGGAGATATACACGAAAAAGGGCGATCGCCCCTGGAATGAGCCGGTCTCTTCCAGTGTAGATGATTCCCATCTGCCGATTCTGCAAGCTGTCATTCTTGATTTCTCGGCTGTCAATAATGTCGATGTGACCTGTATCCAGAATTTGATGGATATCCGCACGCAGCTGGATCGTCGGTCCACACCTGTTGTTGTGCAGTGGCATTTTGCCTGTATTAAGAACCGATGGACGAAGCGTGCGCTAAATGCGGCGGGCTTTGGGACTTGGCCGTTACCTCAGGAGGGGGGTGCGAATGAAAAAGGCGCCGGAGAGCCAGGCTCTGAAGGATCTTCTTCGGATACCGAGAAGGGTATGGAAATGTCTGTATCGTCGACGCCGGATAATACGGGTCGGCCGTTCTTCCATCCTGATTTGACGACTGCGTTGCGAAGTGTGGATGTATATTTAACCCTGAATCCTTCTGTTTAAAATAGACTATATGAATGTAAAGAAACTTTAACTGTTTCATAGAATAAAATGTGCAATTGTGGTCAATCATAAATAGTCAATCCATATTTCATGTACATGGGGAAAAATATCAGGGTCATCGCCCTCAACGCCAACCGGGAATATCGCAAAAAGAAAAACACCAATATGCAATAAAATCACAATCATAACAAGGCAACTGATTCAAAGCCCATCAATGCATAAGCAACCAAGTATCATAAGGAACACCCCTCGACTGAGTCTTCCCATCCCGACCCGTCGAAAACAAGACAGGCTCGAAATCACAAGCTGCAGAGTACTGCCTTATTAACTGACGCCAATAACACGACTCAGCCGCAGGAGTAAGATAGCGATCCCGGAAAGTGCGCACCGCATTATTCGCAATCCGCTCCGCAATCTCAGGATTATCAATCAGATAATCGACCTTACGCGATAGATCCGACCAATCGCGATCAACCTCAATATAATTCGCATCAGGCCCAGTCGAGATAAGCGCAGCATGATGAGCCTCACGCCATTCAAGCTTATGGGAGATAACAACAGAACGACAATTGAGAAGATACTTCCCACGCCCAGAAAAGCTCCGACCCTCAGTATGCGCGAGGAACATATACCGACAATGGTCTTCAATAGGCAGAAGATTGAATCGGATATCATTCGGATCATCCCAATCAATGACACGCACGCTAGCCCAACTACTACCCGACGCAGACTTGAGTAGCTTACTCCGCACAGGCGGGTTCGTCGCCAGACTACCGCGCCACACGAGCTGCTTTTTCTTCTCTTGGAATTTCAGACCTGGCATGTATGTACCATCTGCGGCGGTTTCGCCGTCGTCGATTGCGGCAATGCGACGGCGGACTTCGTGATACGGTCCGATCTGCACCTCTGGCCAGGCCCAGTATCCGAAATCGGGCATCAGCCAGACGGAAGTGTCTGAGTCGCGTTTTGAGTAGGCCCAGATGGGACTTGGGGCTGTTGTATCTTCTGCGAAGTCTTCTGTGGTGAAGACGAACTCGATGCTGGGGAGGAGGTGGCGGTCTGGGAATGCTGTTAGGGCGCGATGGAGGGAGTTTAGGGTTGCGCGTGCCCGGGATGCTGTGACGGGCATTGGGGCGTAATCGATAATATACAACTGAATAGAATATGTTAGAATGAGGTTGTTCTTGAGTCCACAAGGACGAATGTTGGGTGGATGTTTCACTCACCTGTCCTCGATCAATAATTCCCCGCACCATGCCATCACCCACTGTCCTGGAATCGAGTTCCTTGTAGGAAACAAGCTTATTTTCTCTCAGTGTAGAGGACTTGTCAATCTCAACAAATAGTTTTGGGAAAGCAATGCGACATTGGTCCTCGGAGAGACCGTGGTTGTTTCCATCGCGCTCAACGACAAATTCCCAACCAGCGGAAGAATTCACGGGCGGGGCACAATATGGCTGTCGTGATTGTGTCTTTATATTAAATTGTGATGAGAGCGAGGATGAACCGGTGCCGAAGACGAGGAATGCAAGGATAAACAGAGATACCACGGCGCCAGTGGCCAAGTAGCGGAATGAAGGGCGTTGAGTGATCATTCTTTCTGGAACAACTCCAGTTTTGCCCTCGAGGGTGTGTTAAGGCTCGATTTAAATTTCCATCCGAGGTCTCAGCCTAGAAGAAAGGAAGAGCTGATATTTCGTGGGTTGATGTCACTGGTGTTGGCTCTGATTGTTTCCACGGCAACGCAGATGGGCTAGATGCGGATGGTACGGAGTACGGAGTACTTGGACGTGGATTCTAATTATAGTCGGCAATTGATCAGGTCAAATAAACAGAGAGATCAGTTGGCTTCACAGCTGGATGTATTGATCTACCTCGTTTAGCTACAGAATCTTGGTCTATCGCATCAAAGCTACCAAGGCAAAAGAAACTGTGCACAGTCGAATCTATAGTCCCAACTAGTTATATCGGAGTATTATGTACATAAAAGGGAAATTGCCACAGCGAGTCGATATATTCAAGGGGTATCTCAACGGGTCATGAAAGCAAATGGGAAAACGAAAGAATAAAGTAGAAGGTAAATGTAGACTTAGACCCGTAATATCATAAGAAATGAAGCAGAGGAAGCCCCAAAGCTGAAGCTTGTCCACAGGCATGTCCGCACACGACTAGTTGGAAATTCCAATAAGAATTATTAGTCGCCGTTGGTAGGGGGTCTGGGACTGTTGCTGTTGAAGTAGCTCTCGTCTATCTTCAAGATCCATTCCACCTTCTGTGCCTCCGTACGAGTAGCAAAGAGGAAAGTGTTCTGGGTTCCATAGACTGCAAACACATTCGGCCGTCCCTTGGCGGACAGCGAACGGTCGGCTCCAGCTCCTGAACCCTCTAGCAGTCTTGCGAAGTCCGGCGCATGGTCGACACGCGCATTGCGGAGGTTGATGGCATTGATCTCGTCTCCCTCTGGGACCGAGTAGATGTGGAGGTACGGCCGGCGGAGCTCCAGGAAACGACGCACCCACACGTTGTTGGTATCATCGGGCGTAAGCACGTACCCCGTTTTTAAGGCGTCGGGGGCTTTGGGGAGGGTTTGGATGGTGGCTGTGAAGCGAGGTTTGAGGGATAGTTTGTCGGAGAGGCCGTTGGCATCTGAATTTCTAATGTGCGCCGCTCCGTCCGAGGGGGGTTCGGTATTACTCCGGATAAGGATTGCCTCTGTTGGGTCCTGCTTGAGCGACCATAGATCAAGATACTTCCGTAGAAGTTTGGATTTGCGCTCATTGAGATCTGCGCCCCGCATCGGGGTTGACCTTGCGCTACGAGCCAGCGATGGAATAAGACAGCCCGCGCTTAAAGCACCTCGGGCAGCATGAAGCTCTGCCACACGCTGCCGGCGCTTGCGGTTGGCAATGTAGTCTCGTACTAAAGAAACTTTTCGAGGAGCCCAGGTGTTTAAGAGTTCCTCGCCTTTCACATAGTCATTTTGTGTGTTCATACGCCACAGATCAGCAGCACGCTTAGCTGAAATGGGCCGAATAACCAACGAGTACATCCGAGTTGTGGAGTGCACAACACGAATCGAGTTCCAGAATTGCTTGAACATCGACTGTTGGCGGACATAGGTACGACCTTGGATCTGGATTGTCTGGTCTGCCTCGAAAACAACCGGGTTCTGCAAGCGACTGGACACAAGATCCCAACGAACAGTCACTTGGACCCGGTATTTTTCGGCCGTCACTCGGTCAAGCAACAGAGATCCATGTAAACTTGAATCCCACTGTCCCACAATTGTGACATGAGAGGTTCCATCAGCGTTCTCCCTGACCGTTGGTTCTTGAACAAACTTCAAGGGGACATCCGGAGTCTGGAAGTCCTGATCTGGGATCTTGCCCCAAGGATCGAGGAGACGAACAGAACCAACGCGGATGTTGTTGATATCATCCCATGGAAGAGTTTCCGTTGAGCTGTAGGTGATGTTTACCGAGATACGGCGCTGCAGTCCTTGATGAAGCTGGGATGTGCCGGCATCAAGACTGCTGCTCTGAACAACCTCCACGGGGAGGTATTCACCAGATTCTGCCATTTCGAGTATTTGAATTCTCGCAAAGACATCATGACGTTCTTCTGAGTAATATTCCGATTCCGCGATGCGAGGAGCAGTTCGCTTCTGCGGTAAAGGCTCCGCTGAGTCACGCATATCATCCCAACTAAGAAGCTTGTCGAGATGAACTGATGTCACACCAGCATAAACACAGACCTTCAATGCGGCTGTCCGTGGACTTGATAGCGGCAAGCTCATGCTGTGCACACTTTCAAAGCGAACCGGGCCATCCTCAAATCCTTTGATCATTTGAGTTGTAGTTGCACCTCCTTCCTCTGAGATACCTGGAACAAATAACTGCGCATGTACATCAGATCCCTCCCACTCCGCAAACCCGATCATGTCCCGCATGACAACGTTAAATTTCAGGGTTGAAGAGGGCGCCTGCGCGGAGGATGGTTCGAGCGAGAGACGAACGATTCCGATGACACTCTGAGTATATGGCGAGGTTATCTCAACGGAAAAGTCCTGCACGCGGGTTTCAAAAACCGCCGTTAACGGGATGTCAGCATCTCCGATAAGAGAATACTGGGGTGAGCAAGGTTCAGAGAATGGATTGTCGAGCTTGAAGTGTTGGATGTAGTCGGGACGGTCGATGTATTGGTGCAATTGCCGCATGGCTTGGACGCGACGCTGGAGCTTTTCAATCGACCATAAATGAATCACGCACTGCTTGAAGTCAATGACTCGGACACCCACACAAGGCTTCTTGGCCTCATCAAGCAGGATGTCTTCATCTCCGGAAATTCCGTTCAACACGAGATCATAAGACGATTCCATGTTATGACCATGGTCGACAATGGCAAACTGGAAGACCACATGCTTGTCCATAATATGGCTCATGATCTGTGCCTCTTTCAGAAGGGAGGCATGTTGCAAAATCTTCTCGGCCATTCTGACGTAATTTCGCTGAGACCAGTGCCTGTACACTGAGCGTGCGATCTCGAGTTCGCGTTCATCCAACTTGGCGAAGCCATTTTCGAAAATTTGAGGAACTGGCTTACCCATATCTCGGATGTGGGTTTCAAAAGTCTCCTTTTGTTTGCGCAGTTGCTCTTCGAATTCCTCCTTGGCTGTCCGTAGGGCGTACTCCATACGCTCCTTCTCCGTGCGTAACTCCGGTGAGTCTGGATCAGACGAAGCCCCCACAGACTTGAGTTTTTCTTGGAACTCTTCCTTGCGGCGATCCAGCTGGCGCTGCATATCTTGACGGGCCTGGTTGAGTGATGCAACGCCATTGACTTCATCGTCGTCATTCTGTCGGGGCGTGCTAGGCATGGTTATAGCGGTGTCTAAGGAAAAGTTGTCGAGGGTGCCGTTGGACATGTACTTGTCCCTAATCGGGAATGAGCTGATGGAGTCGGAATCTTCCTCTTCTGGAAGTCCACGCCGTCCCGCTCGAACCTTTTGCACGTCCTCCAAAAGTGTGTCCAATTCATCATCAGGCAAATTAGAGATCTGGTCAGGTCCAACCATAGCACTGACAGCTTCTCTACGTGCTAAGAACCAGTCTGACTCACGGCCACGCTGTGAAGGCATGGGTGAATCCGCCCTGGATGAATCGCCATCCATGTCAGATCCTGCCTTGCTCAGAGTTCGATCGTGGGTTTTGTTTGGCGCCGGTGACCCAAGCTGGCTTGTAGTGACTGAATGGCGGAGTAAGCTCTGCTCGACCCGTTCGGCTCTAGCCTCTTGAGGATGGTTGAAACGGAAAATATGAAAATCGCCGAGGATGATTCGGAAACCACTCTTCAGTCGTGTGGGCTTGTCAACGCGCATGCCGTTCACCATGATAGCGGCACCTTCGGCGGGTACAATGGTTACAACGTTATCCGCATTCTCGAATGTGCAGTGTTTCTCGAGGATCTTGGATCCATTCAACCGGATTTCCACAGTTTGACCTTGATCCATATGACCAACCGTGGTAGTACCGGGTTTAATATTGTAGACCAAGCATTCCGCAAGAAGAGGGTCGTCGCTGAGATTGACCAAATGGGGCATTTTCTTTGGTGTGCTCATTCCAATGAACCCCTTTTCGATATTGATTCCCAATTCCTCCAAAGCTGCTTCACGCTCCTTGTGGATAAGTTCTGTATTCTGCAGCTTCTCTTCCCAAGTCTGGTTGAGATCTTTGTAGAGCTTCTCACTCTGGTTGAGTTGTTCTACAATCTCTGCCTTGCTGACCTGAGTGACACTTCCGTCCGGCTGTTGGATGGAAACCATCTGTTTCTCCAACGGTGTATCTGGGGGATAGTACTCCTGAGGAAGAGCACCTCCTACGGCACCAGGTGCTCCTCCCGGTGCTACTCCCCCTCCAAGTTTTGATCGGAGCTGTGCCAGTTCCTCCTTGAGTTCGCGAATCATGCGTGCATTCGGGTCTTCGTTCACAACAGCATGGTTCTTGATTCGTTTCGCCGAGTCGGCGTATCGCAGAGTACCAAGAGTTTCGTCAAAGTTAATATCTGCAGGAGAAATTGCAGCAATCATGGAGGTCATGGAATTTCCACCAAGAGAATCCTTTAGCAACCATGTTAGGATTGAGTCACGATACGGTACCATGGATGCATTCTTCTTCTTGCCCGCAGCGGTCTTGCCAGCAGAGACATCAGCGAGTGCAGCAATGACACGACCAAGTGTTGACAATGAGCGATTGATCTCCGCACCCTCCTTCAATCGCGCGCCGGTGGCTCCAGTCGAGTTGGCTCTTTCTGAACCAGCCAAATCAACCAAACTGATTTTCGACACCTTCTCAGTATCCATCGAAGTCTCTTTATCGTGTCTCTTTTGCGTCAGAGTCAACGTGAAAACGGCATGTGACCGACTTGAGGTTTCGTTCATGTTGGTCGCGGCAACCGTTCGGGCTTTGTTACCCTCGTCCATCAGGTTCTCGATTTCTTCGAAAGAGCTGACGACAAGTTTGGCCAGATCCTCGACGTAAGGACCCGTTGACGGATGCTCACGGACTTTCAGGTTGCCTTTGTTTGACGGGTTGAGCAAATCTCGTACCCGCTCGTTATAGATTTCGAGGTATGACACCTCAACGGTGCAGTTTAATAACTTGTCCGCCTGGATCGCGGTTATGCGCTCGAACATCGATTGGCAAATCCGTGGAATCACACCGTATTCTTTGCCATAACCCATCATGGAGTATGATTTTCCCGAACCGGTCTGACCATAAGCGAAGATACAATTGTTGTAACCCCCAAAGGCATTATCCAGAAGCGGAGAACCCAGATCGTCGAACAGGTCATTTTGATCGGCGAAGTTTGATGATTTCTTATCGAAGGACCAATATGATCGGTCAAAGGCGAAGACCTTGTTCCCTTCAACAGCGCCCTTCCCACCCTTCCGCGATTTTTCCTCTGCGCCGGGTGGAGGAGTGAGCACGGTCTGCGAGCCTTTCATTGACACAATACATTTTGCGCCTCGCTCGATCTCTGTATAAAGCCAGACTTGGTTAGCTTAAAGTCCAAGGAGGGGGGGGGGGGGGGGGGGGGGGGGGGGGGGGGGGGGGGGGGGGGGGGGGGGGGGGGGGGGGGGGGCGGGGGGGGGG
>JAHAQQ010000132.1:0-39723 GCA_019190355.1 Penicillium palitans
GGTTCGACCCCCGGCCCACTGTGGGTTGGGCTTTGGGCCTAAGGTCCGGGCCCAAAGTTGGGCTTTGCGGAAGCCTAGTAAGCAGAAGACAAGTTGATTGTTCATATTATTCTTAGTTAACATACTAGCTAGTAAGAAATGTTGATTCCTTATATAGCTAGCTAGAAGGCAAATATAATGCCTAGAAGTAATACAAAGAATGTTATAGAAAGTCATTAGTAATTATTAATAATATAGAATGACTTCAATACTTATGACGATAGTAAGAGAGTTATAATATAGTTTACCACAGAGTAGCTATCTAAGGATTTCTTAGATAGTACCGGTAAAATATATATAGCTCTTCTTTATACTATAGTATATACCTTATATATACTACTATTTATATAATATAGTACTATAATGCTAATATGCCCCTATAATCCTTATAATATTTATAAGGATTAGTCGCATTTAGTATCTATATATATATATATAGTAGGTATATATATATACAGTAAGTATATATATAAATTGTAGGTCCTTATATAGTATCTAGCTTAGCTAGGTCTATTAAGGCCTTATATAAGATATTATTAATATTCTTTATTAAAAAATCAGCTAGTATATATTTAGAAGGTATCTAGTTTATTACTACTTTTCCTTCTAATATAACTTACCTTATAAAATAACATATAATTTTAATATACTTAGAGCGCTTATAAAATTCTAGATTCTTAGCTAATTTCTTAGCTAATTTACTATTAACTAAGATAGTAGGTATACTATTTATATATCTTAAATCTAGCTCGATATTTAATAGATTAAATATATTAGCTAGATATATAGCTTCTTTAGTAGCTTTTTTTAAGGCTATATATTTAGCTTTATAGCTACTAAGAGCTATAGTTTTTTATATCTAAGAATTCTAGTTTATTAAGTTATTTAACCCTATATTAGGGCTTAGGCTAAATATATAGCCTAATATAGATTTTCTTAAATCTAAATTATTATCCTAGTCTAAGTCTAAATACCCTTTAATATATAGATTATTACCTAAGCAGTTATATACTAATCCTATATTAGGATATACTAGTAAATATTTCTAGATCCTATTAAAGGCTATAAAATAGTCCTTATTAGGATTACTTATATATCTAGTATAATATATAGTAGTAAAGGTTATATTTAGCCTAGTTTTTAGGGCTAAATAAAGTAAAGACCTTATTTATTTCTGATATTCTTTAATATTATTAGGGCTTATAGTAATATTGCTTTTCTTAAGCTTTAGCCCCGATTTACCCGGTATTTTAATAGGTATAAAACTAGGATTATTATATATAAAGAACTTAGTTAATAGTTTCTCTATATATCCCTTTTAGTCTATATATAGTATCTTAGTTTTATAGTTAATAGTTATACTATTACCTAAAAATATAGATACTATACCTATTTCCTCTATCTTTATATAGGAGTTAATTTTAGCTACTATATTATATATATAGCTTAGATCCTTATATATTACTAATATATTATTAATATAATATATTAGTATATATTTATCCTTAAGGTTTATATATATACCTTCGTTATATATAAAAGCCTTAAAGCCGAATTTAGCTAATATGCTAGATAGATATTTATACTAAAGCCTTAGGCTTTATTTTAGATTATATAGTGCTTTCTTTAAATAATAGTACTTATTAGGGTTATTATATACTCCTATAGGTAGGATAGTATATATATTAGTATCTATATTAGTATATATAAAGGCATTTTTAATATTATATTATAGTACGTACTAGCCTTTATTAACTACTATTATTAATATTAGATACTAAGACTTAGTTTTATAAGTAGTAGAAAAGGTCTCTAGAAAATTAACCCCTAGTTTTTAGTAAAATCCTTATATAACCTATCTAGCTTTATATCTAATAGTTTTATTACTATTAGTAATATAGTCTTTATCCGGATTAGGACTATTAATAGGTTTCTTTTTAAAAACCTATCTACCCTTAATAAAGGTTATATTAAGTACAAATACCATTTGTGCCGAGGGCGCCGGATTCGGCCGCCCCCTCGATCGGGTTTGGCGTCCGCCCCGTTTGGGTTTGGTCCGTCCCAATTCGGTTTGGCGTCTACGCTTTTCCTGAAATGGCAGAGGCCCCACCCGCTCCTGTTCTGGTTTAGCGGACTCTGATCTGGTTTAGCGGTCCCCGAAGCAGTTTGGCGCCTCCGGCTATCCCCAAACGGGGATCTGCCATCTCCGACCGCCTGCCAGCCTCACCCCTTGAACTATATAACTTCCAGTGCGTCGCTCCATCGCGCTCCTCTCTTTGACTGACTGCACTCTTCTCTCCCCTGTCATGCCCAGCGGTGAAACGATACCGTAATACCGGATCGCACGGCATTCCATCCCCGACGCCTCCCTGTTTCAGCTGAGTTCTTCGTCATCGCCTGCACGCCCTTTCTCCACTCGACTGGCTGTTGATGGGTCCATCCATCGGCCCTGGTCGCTCTGATGCTCAAATTGGACCGCTGCGCTGCAACCCTGTGATTTGACTTGGGCGACAGCTAACATGCCCACCATCTGGTCCCTGTTTCCCCGGTATGTGCTTGTTTGCCCGCTGCAAAGGCGCAGCCTTCTACGACCGGCCCGGGAGAGAGCCTTGACTTGCGAGGAGATTCGATCGACCAGCTGGTCGGTCGAGCACGATCGTGATGCGGCGCTCTCTGAGCTAGTGCTGATCACGAGCTCTCGCCACACTCATGCATTCATTGGCATTTGCTGCCCTTACGCCCCGCCTATCCACCATCTAGAGCCCATGACGAAGAATGTCTGATTCCCCAGTTCTTTTTTCGCGAGGGCTTCGACTTTTGGTGGCCTTGAATAGGCTAGCGTCACTTTACGGTTGATGTGTTATCATTGGACTGGACGCCAGTGTCTGCGCCAAGTGATCTTCCGTGGACGATCTTGCCGCAATTGTACTGTTCTGGCGAGGCGCAGCAGAGGGGATTGAGGCACCTGGGCTATCGGAGGTTCCTGAGAGGTTTGGCCCCGCCGTGCGCATAATGTCTCACCCGACTGGACTGATGCCCACGCTAAGCAGCCCTTCGGAGACGATCCCTTCGCTATGGTCCCCTTCTGGCAAGGCGCAGCAGGGCAGACCATGGACTCATTTGAATATAGAACGCTTTGATCCAATGGCAGAAATGCCGCATGCAGTGTCGGCCTTGCGCATGACTCCTCAGTCATTTCCGTTGTGGATGGGTTAGGTGGGTCTGCGTATCGGTAGGCTACGCTTTTTCTCATGACTCTTGTCCATTCGACCCGCCCAAAACGCTCGCAAACAGGCAGGGGACGGTAGGGTGGTATAAAAGATCGTTGGAACTCCTCAGAACGACGAAAGGAGGTTGACCACCTGTCCCTGATTCCCTCTCTTCTATTCTGATGCATTGCGTCTGAATCCTTTCGCGGCATGGCACCGATTAATCTGGACGACATCATTCATTATCATCCGCCTGTGAAAAACCCACATTTCAAACCACTCCACGTACCCGGTCACCACGCTCGTATCTATTCACAGTCATCTTTAGATGCACCCGCGCCAGCACATCCGCCTCTTCACAGCCAACACTGGCGTTTGAGTCCTCCACTCTCGGGCCATGCGCCGTACCTTCAAGGCCATTTCAATGCAACCAGTGAAGTCGAGACGTCATTAGCCCCCAACGAGCTGGCGGAAGAGGTGGCCATTGACTGCTCGAATGGGTTCGACATGGATTTCTTGAATGCCTCTTTGGGAAGAGATTCAAGTGTTGCTGTATCAAATGTCAACACGGCAAGTCGAGACTTGCGGGATAATGTTTCCAGCAGTGATTTAGGGCTAAGTTTATATGACCATTGTCACGATGGTACGTGGTGGCCATCATTTTGAGTCCCCTTGATTTCTTCAATTTACTCTGTTGAACTCATTGTGCATATCTTTCTTCCTTTCTTCATGATAAAGTGGTCGACAATTGAGGGCTGACTTTGCACTTCGAGATTAGACTTCCAAGGTGACGAGCATCATGAGAGCAACGTGACATCTTCTTCTCAGGATATTATCCGGGGGAAAGGTCTTGAGCAATCCACTCCTTTATATTCTACATCGGCCCGTGATGGCCTCTGCATCCCGGTGGCGGAGGAAGAAATTCTAATCCAAACAGAAGCATATGAAAATGCAGGTCAGTGCTCTCTCAGTCAGCTAGGTTGCCCAGTCCTCTGGCTCACGTGGTAGAATGCAGACGAAGCCACGATGGAGGGAGACATTTTGCGACATTCGAACCCGACAATAGATATAGCAAACGGCAATACAATGGTCAATGGCCAAATTCTTGACCCTGCGGGCCAGGAAAAGCAATCCACTCCAACAAATTTGTTGTCGGGAGATGCTGGAATTGAAGCAGATGAATTAGGATTGAAACCGACAGCTTGCGTCACTGGGGAAATCATGCCAGCCGAGAAGTACAGCAGACAACCCGTTTCCGAAAGCCATGTGGTTATTGGCCAGGAAAAAGACAGGGCTGCAGCTCATGACAACGAAGGCGAGCTACTGCGTCGTGATGCGGAGAGCCTGTCAGCATCTCCAAGACTTCGTCAAAATGGAACATTGGCGCGTTCGATCTCACCCACTTTACAAGGCAGTGAGAAGCAGTCGCCATGCAGCCCAACAAAGGAAGTTACAGGATTTTGTCCAGTGTTGGATCAGGCCCCAGTGTTGGCACAGCCGTCGGTCGTCATCTCCAACTTTCGTCCCCAAGAGCGAGGAACGAAGGACTCTGTCTCAATAACACGTATGGCCTCTCCGAACAGAAAGCGAGACCGTGATGAGTATATATCCGATGACAGCAGCGATGACCCTGATGGCACCGACGATGCGGACTACGTGGGCGAAAGTGGTGAAGACGCACATGGAAACAGCGTTCCTTCCCATCGACTAAAAAGAGCAAGGCCACCTGCCGTGCAACTTAAGCCTAGACCTCCCCGGCAGAACACTAAACGCCTCTCGGTCGACGAGGCAGTTCAATCCAAAGTGGCCGCAGATCAGACTTCCCCAACAAGCTTGCACGATATCGAAACGATTCCTATCCGAGGTTTCCTTACGCGACAGGTACTTTTGTCAAGGGTCATCTATTCAGTTACCTTTGAAGAGCAGGCAGAGCATTCCTGTTCTCAGAGATCAGGCAGAGTTACACCACATTATGGAAACAAAATTGGCAGCCAGCATTCCAAGCAACCCCCCCAGAAAGGGTCCCGCGCTGGGAAAACGACTAGGCCAACCCGAATCCTGTCTAAGGACGACCAGCTTTTGATTGAATTGAAGGAAGAGCGGAGCTTGCCATGGAAACGAATTGCAGAGTATTTTCCTGGAAGGTCGGAAGGCTCCCTCCAGGTGCGCTATTGCACACGCCTCAAGGGCCGCAAGGCTGGAAATTCCAGGCATTCTGGGCGGAGTTCCAACGCGAGGAGCGATTCTTCATACAGAGACGGACCTTGCGAGGCAGTTCAAGCACCGGGTGGCAAGAGCAAAGGCACCGAAGAAGGTGTGTCAAGACCGCGATACGGTCCACCTCGGCGCAGGCAAACGGTGGACCGCTATTCCCCGGTTTGAGTTGGCAATAGTCATTAGTCTTTGTCGAATATCAGTCAAACGGATCGCCAAAAACAAGACCGTCCCGCTGTGTCCAGCGCCCGTAGTGCGTTGGGAAACAGTTGAACCTTACCAGGTTTCAGTTTCGAAGAGCGGCAATGGTCTCTGCAGAGTCGCTAAGCCGCTCTGGTACTGAAACACAGTTTTAACCATACTTTTTTGCTATTGGCGACACTGTTTTCGAATGTAATGTGAGTCTTGTAAACTAATTCATTAGACAAAACCTGGATTTCCAAACGCCTTATAATGGATGGACGCATGCTCTCTTGCGGGTTAGCATATACCACTGGACCAAAAACCAACGCCGGTTAGTAGTGGTAGCTTATACTTCAACATACAATTTCCGAGAATACACACTGATCATATCAGTCCCTTTCGCGACATCATACGACCGGGCCGGCTTAACATATAATTCCCTGCGTAAATTTCCCCTCTCAGACCTAGACACGTTCTTTTCTTTGCCTTCATCGCCCACTTCACCCGACACCACACCATCGCCCCCTTGTGATAGCAAGTTCCAATGAACTCCCTTCAACCCCCAAGGTGGACCCGGGAGTTTCGGATCTTTGTACAACGGAAATTCTAGACATATGAGGAGACCACCGGGTTTCAAAATTCGAGCCAAGCTCGCGGCCCAGAGCCTTCGTTGGTCTGGATGGAGAGCACAGAGAAACTAACATATGTCGTCAATCAGTCCAATATCATCACATAATAAAGATAAATCTACTTACGGTATAATCGTATGCCACATCAAATCGAGTTGTCTCCTCGATTCCCCCTTCGTAGTCCCATTTTGAGGAAAAGAAGTCCCCTTGAAAGAAGGTCACAGAACCAGCCGAGTCAGGACGATTTGTCTCGCCACCAAAGTGGTATGCCGATGGATTCTCCAGTTCGGCAGCTGCATAAGCCTCTGCTTTTTTGACAGCCGTTTCGGATATTTCGAGACCATATGCGTCAAATCCGTGCAGTGCCAGCATCACTACATCATATCCTCTGCCACAACCCTGATACCTCAATTGTCAGCGGATACATAGTCTAGAGGGAATATGTTACGGCGATGAAAATATTTCTCTTACTGGTACTAGCGCCTTCTTTCTTTCACCATCCGGGGTAAAAGGGTCAAGTAGCTCCATCTCCCGCTCGATGATGTCTACTAAGGCCGGTGAAGCTTTCCCCCGATCCCACAGATCGCTTTCTCCCGAGTCCCAAAGCTTAGACCATCCCGAGCCATGGTCTTCAACAGGTCTATCGATTTTAGAATTTGCACTGATCTCATAATGTTTTTGGTGGACATGCCAGCGCAATTTCACGGTAGAGACTGCTACTCACCGATTGATGAAGGTATTGAGCAAACGGCCACTCGTACTAGGTTGTAGTCGATTGGACTGCATCATTGTGGTCTAGTTCAAATCCTAGACAGTCAAGGATACAAGTATATTTTAGACCGCTGTTATGAAGGAGGTGTAACAAAAGCCTGAGCCGGAGATAAATTCAATATCACGTGACCTTTAATTCGTCAAATGACCGGCCCAATATATCCCAAGGCGGTGTGGTATACCCAATCATCCAGGTTGCCAAGGTGTGGTTTCCAAGGCTTCAGTATAGGCCTGGTACACGAATCTGTTCATGGCTTGATCTTGCAAATTGCGACTGCAGATTCCTTTCCGTTTTTCGCCTAGATCTCACGAAGATCCCTAGCCCCAATAACGGCGCCATTTTATTAGCGGAGGCGGTTTTGTAATGTAAACGGCGGACCTGTGAATTACTAGATGCGGTTGGTTTTGCCCTTTTGGGTTTAGCGCCCTGATACGGTGTTTTGTAACCTCACCCGACGTCGCCTCGACATAAAAGACCAGACCTCGCTCTTTCGGCCTCTCTTCTCCTTCTTCCCCTCCCTGGAACTCCTCTGTCTTGCACTCATCGCCGCCCCCTTTCTTTCCCTCTCGCCCCCACTGACCGTTGCGCCTTGTTGCAGCCCGACGCACTGCCCCTTTCATTTTATTGGAGATGCCGCTCGATCCGAGCCCCAGCTTGTTCTCGCTCCTCAGGCTGGAATGGTAATTGCACAGGAGCAGAACCACTGGAATGATCCAGCCGCAGCGGCATCGTGTGGCTTTAGCTCTATACTCCTACTCCTTCTCCAAAGGAATGACTGTTTAACATGTTACGAAGCTATCTAGGTTTTCCTATGCCAGTGAGCCTCGTTCGTCTCTAATACCGCCGGCCTCCTTCACATCCGTAAAGTGCCGGTGTACCCTCCACGCCGCATGCCCCGCTCCGTCCGCTCTATCCGAAGTTACATTGCACAGCCCCGGCGTCACAGATGGCTCTCGGTTGTCTGGCCACGAATACGACCCAGTTGTCGTCATCGTCGGTCTCTCCGGTTCCCTTTACACCAATCGATTAATATTCGAAAGCACAGCCCGGTGATATAGGCCAATAGCGAAAATACCGCACACGCCCCTAACCTCGGTCGGTACTGCATCTTGCGGCCAATGCTAGACAGCGACAGCAAAACTGTATCATGATAATACCATCACTTCCCTAATGGAGAAACGGCTTAGGATGGGCTGGTGGGTAGTGTGGGCATGCATCGCATGGGTCCTCAGCGCGCGCAGCGGGAATCCTTGCCAATGAACTATAGACCGTGGTTGTTGCCTGTGAAAGTGGCATGGTCTGGCTTCCTTGGATGCAATGGCATGGATTGCAGGATCTGGTCGAGATTGTCTGCGCTTGGTAAAGAAGGATTCCAATGATGGGCTTGTATCGCAGATTCCGATCGTTCGGAGCACAACAAAAATCGATTTGAGAAACTTCAATATCGATCGTGTCTGGATGGCCAACTTCTGAATTAGGGTGATTTGTTTCACGCTGGTAAGGAACAAAGGCTGCTGATTATGCTAACCAGACGTGATATTTCCAAATTCTAAAAAATCGAAATGCGCATTTAACAGGGCCCAGAGTAAACCAACAGATAACAGCGACTACTCTACGCCAAATTTACTCATGCATTTTCAACTATAAGAATATTATGCTGCAAGACCTATCAGTCCCTGAGAAAATCGATTCCACAGCAATATTAGCTAATGTTCTTCTGGACGCTGAGCGTCAACATTTCCTGCGCGCCGCGCCCGCGCCCGATCCCCCAAGCCCGAATACATCCAATGAATGAAAGCCCGCTGCTATTGCTGAGCTGCATCCTCAACTGCAGAGTCCGCAAGCCACATCCAGATTGGATGACCTTCCAGCCTATGACGCCATCGAGCCCGCAATCTTGAACTGTTGCGACCGTTCGAATGCTAAGCAGATCCAAGTAGCGGAGAGTATTGCCGGTATCGCAACAAATGAGCACCCATTGAATTACTCTCAGTTCTTGGATAAAGAACCGCCTGTCCCCAATCCTTTTCAGGGGAATAAACGTTCAGGTGCTGTGACGAGAAGCATACAAATCGATTCCGGTCTCATCGAAGTCCCAGCCGTCACAATTGGGTTTCATCTCGTGCTGTTCGTGCTCAATCCTCGGCCCTTCCAGTCGAGGACTTGTTGCTGTTTGAGAGTGCTCTATCACACTGCATTTCTCCGCATGCCAGATGTTGCCTGTAGTAAAAATGCATCTTTGGCCGCGATGAGAATCATGTGACTCGGCCAGCCGAGCTCAAACTAGTCGATGCACGACAGCCTCCCGCGAGAAAAGGCTCACCAAGGATCGTCATTGGTAAAGCCGAAGGAAGGAAGAGATTAGGGATTCAGCTAGTTGGAGGTGACGACACAGTAGTATTCCGGGAAGAAAAAAGTACCTGTACAGGTGTATTGGATGTCACGTGAAATTTCCATCATATGTGTCGCCGCCTTTCCTCTTGCATTCCAAATTAGAATTTCGCAGTGCTTCGAGAATGTTAATGAACGCCAAGGTTTCATCCATTTGAGTGTCCGGACAAAATGTAGGTAATAAAGAAGAAGACGGTTGACAGGCCTTGGAACTTGCATTTTCGCCCCTTTATAAAATGCTGTGCCATAAGTTGTGACATGACTCGCTTCACGGGAGTCTCGTGATCATCGGAGGAATAATAATCCGTAGAATTGTCCTGGCCAGTTCTCGACCTGAAACCCTTTTCTTTCTTGCAGCGCGCACCCAGTGTCGTCCCTTCCCTGAATGAGATCAACATAGCCGCAGTTACAGCAAACTCAGACTCCTCGCTTTCACGTGTAGGCAGAATGGGTAATGTCCATGTCTAGAGAGGGCAGGCTGTTACAATGGACGATTACCAGAGGCTCGTTGTCGCTCAGTTCTTCGAGACACTGCCAAACCTCTCCCAAATATCGTGTCACCAGTTCGTCTTGCACCATATTGCCCCGATACTTTTTCCCAACGCTACCGGCAAGGTAGACGTTCAACCCAGCCCTTTCCAGGGTAGCATGAGCTATACCGCTATATTACATACTCACTCAACGCACGCCGATCATCGCATTGCCGTCCAGTTCCGAAGCGACAAGCAAGACCTCTTTGGAGTCACCGAAGCTAGCCGCATTCATGGACCTATTGTACCCTTGGTAACATACCAGGGCATGTACGAAGGGCTGTTTGTGTATACATCGCCTTTTGCAGAAGGGACACCGTATATCAGTGTCTTGATGTCTTCTCAGGACTATAAACTGCCCCTCCAGAAGAAGATGATGACTATCCTAGACCTTGCAGACCTCGTTACTCGGGGAGCTAAAGCGAACACTACTATATCCGACACTACAATATCCGACCTCACCTCTACTCTTGATGAAATCCGTCATAAGGTCAATAACCACATTTTCCGAAACACAACTCTCAGAAACAGCATTTTTGCTTGCATCAGCAAACTCCTACCACAGTTACACGATCTCGCCGCCCTCCCCGTCACCCTTACCCACCAGGATCTCGCCCCATTCAATTACCTTATCGACGACTCCACAGGCCGGGTCCAAGCTGTACTCGACTGGGATGGTGCTATATACCTCCCTGTTGGGTCAAATTTCTATTTCCTGGATAGTCTATTCGGGTTCATGACCCCAAGTGGTTGGCAAGACACGGAGGATCGTCAGGAACTCGAGGGGGCGTTTTACGATCGGGCTCTGGCTAATATTGCTTCCCAGGGAGTTGGGGGAATAACAAAAGAGCAACTGGAATCGCAGAAGGCGATTGGGATGTTGCTGTACGGTGTTGAGCGGCTTCTCAAGTTCAAAGACGAACGAGCCGAGCACTATTTAAATGGATATCTTCGGGGGTTATCTTTCATGAACGGGTTCATGTTCTCGTATTAGCTTAGTATCTCGACGAGACCTGTCTGCGTGGGAATTAGACTCTGTATATTGGAAAGGATATTAAGAGCCATGCCCGCTTCCTAGGAACTAGGAAAATAACAAGGAATGATTGCCCCATACCTCACACAACATCATGTTACTAGCTTTCGGTGGTTAGGTAGGTACTCAATTTCTCGTTCTGCAGATATAGCTAGCTAAACGAATATACGAGCGACATCCTTGCAAAAGATAGAACCTCATGAAAAGGGGGAGAATATTGTTTAGGATTTGCAAATTTAAGAGTCTTCAGCAGCATCCAACCGCGGCATAATCTTGACTTCATGCTCTGTGTAGGGCTTCGAGTCCGTAAACACTTTGTGATTGCCAGAGTTCAAAGGGGCACAGACGTTGTTCCCCTTGCATTCAACAACCCCATGTTCATTGACATGGAAGCTCCATCCAGTGATGACAGGTTCACTCGTCTCAATCTCTTGTTCGGAGATAAGGCGAAGAGGGACACTGATGGTGCCGCGTCCACTAGGATGTGTGAACTCAATGAAGTCTTCTCTGTCCGCAGGGTTCGGAATGATCGAGATCCGTTTCTCTAGGCTGTGAGCTTTGAGAAACCCGGCAAGGTCTGAAGCGAAAGCTGCGTCGATGTGAGTTGCCTCGCCGCTGGCATCGTACTCAAATGCCTGGAACAGTCCATTTTGGTTGAGGAACCACGAGTTCGGCGCGATCTTGTCCATGGCGATGCTCGAAAGAGCCTTTGGGATGCAGATATCAGATTCAGGGTACTGAACCTCGTGGAGCATCACAGTCCCGTCTTGGAGTGTGTCGTGGCGATGGAGGAGCCCGGCACCTAGCTTCTTATGCATGCTGTGCCTGACAAATATGTCCGCGATCGCCATCAAGGTCGCCTTGTCTACCTCCTTTTCCTGTTCTTCGAAGGTCTGGATTGCATTGAAAGAGAGGGCATCCAAGAAGGCACACTCTACTGCAACCGCCATTTTATTGGCAGGTCTCACTGTTTTATCATTCGTGTTAGCGATTATTGCTTGCACGATGGCGGCGAATCTAGGTGTCTTTGGGTGGGATTGAGCGGAACATGAGGTACCTTCTCGTGACGTGGAAATAAGAAACTCACAACAAGCGGGAATGATCAGTGTACTTTCGATGAAATCTGCGCTGTGCAACTAGTCTGGGCCAAGAGAGAACGGATTGGAAGGTATGTCTGTATTTATATGAGAAAACAGCCGGTTGATGCTTGTCATCAATATAAGTTGAGCTGGGTCGGGCCAAATATCGAGTAAGCGGGGAACCCTGTCATCCTGGGTGTGCTCAAGACAGAGAAGAGTGGGAACAAGTCTTGGGTTACAGCGGCTAATATTCCATCACTATAGCAAAGATCCACTCCAGCTGAAAAATGTTTGAGCCGCAACCACCTATTCTTGGCTTGAGAGCTTCCGAATTTGGTTTTCTGCTGACGTGGCCTGCAGCACACGGTTTGCAATGATAAATATGCATGTAAGCACGGACTCGGTCGTCGGGAAAGGTGACTGGCGGCTACATACTGGCTGCCATTGGCCATAGAACGGAGCAGCCAGCCACTCATGAGTTCAAACCCGCTACTTTTTATCGAACCTCAAAAACGTGAGTGTTGTTATACTTCATAATGCGGGGTTCGGTGTTATACCGCGTAAAGAGTTATATCAAATCTGGATATATCGCTAATATTTAGCAGCCACGCATTAGGTTAGCTCGAGGCTGCGCTATAGTTCGCCAGCCAATAACCATGCCAATTGGCTGGGACCTGCTTCGATCCGCCAATAAAGCTCTCGCATTTTCGTGACTTTCATCCGAATGTGATTCTCCAGTCAAGTAGTCAACTAAACCGATTTGGGATAGGCTAAAGACCGGTCCGCCTTTCAAGTACCATTACCCTCCCGTTTTTGCTGTTTGTTCTTTTCTGAGTTGCGTCTTCTGCCTATCTCACCATGTCGGCCGTTGTGGTTCTGTCGCAGTTTGATTCACTGGTAAACAAAATGGAATCAGTCAGCTTGAAGCTCTGTCAGAAACGTATTCGCCCATCTACGGACCAATTCACTGAGTTCCAAGGTTTATACACACGATTCAAGTCGACATTAGCGAATTTTGATGCTGGCATACTGAGATTGCTGGCCATCGGGTATCCCGATGAAGAGGATATTCGACTTGCAAGTCGTGTCCGGTCTGCCAAGAACGATGCACCGTTTACTCCATCGACGATGACGACTCTGAAAAGGAATCTAGTTCTTATCTTTATGGGGCCAACGACATTTACTTTCGAATCCAAGCAAGTGAAAACAAGAAATAAGCAGACTGAAACAAGATGCGCGACACTTAGATCTCAGCATGCTCATGTTATTCTCATGTGGGCGATGGCGCTTCAGCCATCTGCCTGGAAAGTTTCGGGGGGTATGACCGACAAGACCTTTCACTTTCTCATCGGAAACCTCCATCACGAACGAATCGAACAAATTCCGCCACGAATATTCGAAACTATGCTATCTCTCGCAAAGGAGGGACCTCTAAAGGCCTCTGGGGCATTTCAAACGTTCATCGAGAAAGTTTCCAACCCCAGCGGTGAACAACAGTCGCCTCTCAAACGAAGACGTATAGAAGAGACGCCGATGGATTCGACTGGATTCGAAGCAACCGACGAGGGTGGGCCAGAAGGAACCCTTGCTACTGGATCGCGTGGAATACATCATAGCGAGAAAAACAATTCAACAGCAATACAGCAAAATAGACGTGAGATACCCTGACTATCTCAATATTCATACAAGACATCTTGATAACAAGGAACAGAAATCGACTACCGATGCTCTTCTTCGCCTATCTCCAATCTTCCAATGCTAGGAGATAGGCTCTTCAATGCACTTCAGAGCAGTCATCAATGGCAGTGGGAGCGCACAGTTGGGGGGACAGAAACATCTGATTGTTTAGCCGCGCTCGTGCCAAAGAACCGAAGTCAGGATATATCCATCAACCTTTTAGTGGGCCATAAAGATGGTCTCCAGTTAATTCACGAACTGAAGGCTATACGCGTTTGAAAACAACGACTGCTCCAATCACACGAATTTCGAAACCCGCTGGTACTGGACTTGTTTCTTCCTTCGATAGGTCGTCGTTCTCCCAGTATGGCGGAGAATCCATGTCTGCGTTCGGATCATAAACCATGATTGAATCTCCCTTCCCGGTAATTTCCCTATCGTAAGGCGTTGGTCGAAAAAGTATGGCTCCACGTATGTTGTAGATCTCTCCTTCTATTGCATCGGTTCCCAAAGCGGCCTTGTTTTGATTAGAATGTACAGCCGAAGGAGTCTGGGTGGGATGGCAGACCTCGTTCGGCATCACCATGCTCACAGTTGATATCGATTCGAACCGAAAGATGAAGCCTGCGCTTGTTACTTCGCATTTTAGCATGAAAGTTAGCATTGCTTGTTGTTAAGGACGAAAGGAAGTACACTTACCAGCCCGGTGTGCGTGGAGGGCAAGATGGTCTGAGGCTTTGATCGAACGCAAAGCGGCACACGAGATTCCTCAGCCGACTATGTTGTGCGATGGCGCTGGCAACTCGGTGCAAGACAATCTGCGCTGAAGGCGGGCAGAGGGGTTGAAGATTGAGGGATTTCCAGGTGACCCGAGGGGTTGCCCCACCTAGGGACAGAGTCCAAGTTTCATCGGGCAGCAAAGGGTACTTACAATAATCTCACTTCCTCTGCGTCTCTTCTCGTCAGAGGTGAACCGTCGCTCGCCCACTCATTCGTATCAGAGAGAAAAGTATAAATGGCACTGCACCTACTGGGCTTCAATTTCTGTTTTACGTCGCACTGTTCTTAATTGTCATTCCCTTGTACCTCGTTTCACGCTCAAGGCGGCTAGATCAGCCTCGGCCACTAATTCACTAATTCTGCCATAATTGTGCGAGCCTACGGCTACAGCAGCACAGAACCCGAGACGATTATTCCGGTTCGTATATGTATTAAAATTGATATTATTGTTTTGCCTAACTCAAACTGATGTTTTAGTGCTTTCTTTGCCCGTGTTTAAATAAAATATCTGCTTGCGTCGGCCGATCACCTCCTTCACCTGTGCCTGCTCCTACTCGACCATCTTTTCTTTTCAACTCGATCAACTTGTGATGATTCATTGGCCGCTTCTTTTGTGTGTCGATCTACGATCTCGTTACCGATCACTTCTATTGGGCTGAAGTCGAACTGAGATCTGGCCGGGTAGCTTTTCCCCGCAAGCAGCCGTTTGAGGCGACCTCTCAACAGAGGGGGAAAAAAGAATCGCTTTCCACCAAAAGAAATCGCACCATACAGAATAGTTCTTTCACAAATATCGGCTCCTGTGTCCGCTTCTGATCGACCCTACCCGTGGAATACAGAAAGACAAGATTCAGAAAACGCCAGTCGAAGTCACAACCTTCCTCAGGCTAATTACGGCGACTTGAAGCTATGCAGCGGGTGAGTGACTGGGTTTCTGATGGGGTAAATATACGTACCGTCGTTAATTGGACCCACAGACATGGTCTTATAAACACAAAGATTGACGTGCCTAGTGAGTAAAGTAAAAGCACGATTGACCCCATCGCCGCCAACCAGAGAGGCTTGTGATGCTTAGATGTCGTCGGATCTGGATATCGCCAGAATACATTGAAAGTAGTGGCAGCTCCATACCTGGGCTTCATGCATGTAGCCCAAAACCGTATGAATTGTGCATCAATAAACCCTTGGCTGACCAAAATCATGAACGTGTACAACACAAGCAAAGACCTGCGATGTTGCTGAAAGATCATTAGTTAGAGACCTTCCATGTAAGAGCCAATTCAGACTTGCCGGCTGGTAAATGGTCAGGGACAAAACAACAATCGTAACAACGAAGAATAAGCCCGCAGTCATATGAGTCAAGAATGACTGTAAAGTTGATATACAAAGATACTGTAAATGAGTGTCAGCGTCGACCTCGCACTTATCACCTGCACGTACCTCGTTCAAAATGAGCAAAAGTAGCACAACGCCGATCTCGACGGCAGATATTGATCGCGATAGATCTAGCATTGGGGTTAAGAATGACTTATCATCTAACAAGCAAAGCTGCTTACCATTATCTGTGGTTGTTCTTTTCAATGCGAGCAGCATGGATGCAACTGAGCCAAGAATAATAATGCCACCTATCATGATCTGGCTGTAGATGAGTTGTTGCTTGTTCCGCTTTCCCCGGCTTAATGCCTCCGTGTACAAGAGCCAGAATGCAAGGCTTGCCACAGAACAAAGCGTTGCTGTTGTCGATGCGACCAGTTGGAATATAAGATCTAGTTCCATGTTTTTAGATTTCCTTTTCATCGGATCTTTGACTGTAGCCCGCGGGAACAGTCGTCTTTAAATAGAAAAAAGGATCCAAAATACATTGTTTCTGTCTGTCCAGTCCGGATGATCTCTTCATTGTTCCTTTCATTCATGGATGAAACCTCGTCCATGTTTTGCCTCATTTGATAGCCGATTAGTACGTCGTTTAACTGGTATTTGCGGAGTATTTTGGTTGACATGTCCAAAACGGAGTTAGACTCGGCATGGAGAGAACCAGGCGAAAGATGATTCCCATTAGAAACTCGAGGGTAATACAATCGTGTGTTGAGTTTGACACAGTTTGCATCTATCCCGAGCAGGTATAGCGCTTGCGAAACAACGCTTGGCAAAGCGATATTGGATGGATCTCACTAAAGGATAACTATCAACAAAATGCCATTTGTTAGATTGTCATTTTCCCATCTCAAACCACAGTGTAATAAGGGAGAATGTATATGTGCGTGTGCCTCAAAACAGAAAGCCACAAAAAGAGCTTCGCCAGATTAGACTGCAAGGGTCTTCCTCCTGTATGCAGACAAGGCCTGTTCTATGAATATTGACTAATGAGGGCGAATCAAATGGTTGTCTGCTCACGAGCTCGGTTCTCGTGCCTTTCTCCAAAGAACGAGACGATCAGAAAAGAGCCAGCAGCGAATATATAAATATGAGCAGAAACAACCTCTTGTCATCTCCCAACTTCGAATCAAGTCTTTCAATTCTTTGATACACAATGGATGCAATTAACGGAGGCGGCTCTTCTCCTTTCCAGATGTCTTTGATAGATGTCATCTTTCCCGGTTTCAGTATGGTCACTGCCTCCGCACGCCAGCTGCTTGCTGGTGACCCGGACAGCTACACTCGACTTCTTTGTGCCTTTGGAATGTTTATCCTTTTCGCCCGCTATGCAGTCCGCTATATTTGGGAGATAGTGAGAAGTTACTTCAGTCCGTATACCTCCTCTTATTGTCGGGTGAGACTGACAATTTGAAGCATCGACAATTTATGTCTCATATTACGACGAAGCATACGATATGCTTGTTGATTGGATAGCCGACCAACCATTTGTCCACAATGCCCACTCATTGATTGCTCGCGTAAGATCTCCACAGCGGGCAAACAACCAATGTTCGACAAAGAAAAAGCCGTTGACCTTTTCTCCTTGGGATGGATCTTTTTTGTTTTGGTATAAAGGGCATTTGCTTGTCCTTCGCTGCGCAGTCAAAGAGCATCGAGAAGATCTCTATATCTCTTCCATTGGTCTTAATGCAAATGTTTTGAAGGATCTCATCGAAGAGTGTCGCGAGAAGTATCTCAAAGATACGCAGAGAAAAGTCTCTGTCTTCGAACACCGCGAGGGAGAGTGGAAGAAAGCCAGAGTGAGACCGGTCCGACCCATCTCCACAGTCATCATGGATAAGCAGGTAAAGGATGATGTTCTAAGAGACGTGGACGACTTTCTCGACCAAGATATGCAAGACTGGTACGCAGAACGGGGCATTCCGTATAAACGAGGCTACCTTCTGTTTGGCCCCCCTGGAACTGGAAAATCCAGCTTTAGTCTATCACTCGCGGGGGAGCACGAACTGGATATTTATACGCTCCAGTTATCGAATATTTCGGATAGCAAGCTCATGAAGCTTTTTGCTGAGCTTCCTCCGCGCTGTATTGTTCTCTTAGAAGACGTGGATACCGCTGGGATGGGCCGCAGGAACAGCGTTGACGCAGACCAAGAAACCGAGTCAAAGTCAGCAGTCACCCTATCCGGCCTTTTGAATGTGCTTGACGGTGTCTCATCTCAAGAAGGCCGGATACTTATCATGACGACCAATCATATTGAACATCTGGACGAAGCACTTATTCGGCCTGGGCGCTCAGACAAGAAAGTGCAATTCAAGCTTGCCGATCAGAACATCTCGACTCAGCTCTTCCACACGGTCTTCAAGCAGTCGCCAAATCAAAAGCAACGCAATGAGGAATATGATGACAAGACGATCGAGGGGCTTGCTCGTGACTTCGCCAGAAAGATGCCGGAGCAAGTATTCAGCCCGGCAGAAGTTCTATCGTTCCTTTTGGAGCGAAAGAAGTCACCTTCAGATGCTGTCTCTTGCGTGGAGAGCTGGGTGACGAAAGCAAAGTATTGAGGAGAAGGAAGAGAAGGAAGAGAAGGAAGAGAAGGAAGAGAAGGAAGAGAAGGAAGAGAAGGAAGAGAAGGAGGGGCCGGGGCATCTGAAACATGAAACCCTCAGGGAGAAGAGCGGTCGTGAAAGTCGTAGCAAGGAAAATATGTTTGATGTCGCCAATAATAAGTCTTTCCAGAGCTTTCATCACATATATTCAGAATACCTTCCACAATGGGCGCAAATTGTTTTTATGACCAGTAACAGAACGTGCGATCACTTATCAAACCTTCATTCCGACTCATTATCGGAAGCCGAGAACATAATCGCCTCAAATGAGTTGTAGCCACGGGCCTGGGCGTCATGTGTAAAAAGCGGTTGGGCTGGACAAGAGTTTTTGCCCAGATTTTCCCATCTTCGCGCGATGACCATGCCGTGCATTTTCAGAAGTTAGTTCAAGGGTACGAGGGCGCTTCAACCATTTCACGTCCTCCAAGTCAATAACAACCAGACGGCTACCTAGGCCATCCCACAACATATTGCGCCACTCACTGTCGCCGTGGACAACTCCATGCGACCGGAGCACGGTCAGAGCTTTGTCGCGCTCCTGGTGAAAGAATCTGGAATTCTCATCGTTGATGACATGCTGAAGCCGTTTTCCAGACCAGCTCAGTATCATCATCTGCGCCATTAATTCGCCATGGTACCAATATGAGGCTCGTGGCGTAAATGTCCCAAGACAGACGGGGATCTGATTTCCTTGCAAACTCCTGAGGTGACGATAATTGTTCGCCTCCAAGCGGAGGCGATGCTGCTTCTCCATTGTGGTAGCTTTAATGACCACAGTGTACCCGTGTGATAGAAGGGTAGCTTTGACGAGGTAACCTGTCCGACCATAGACGTGAAGCTGTTCAAACCCATGGTTTCGGTTTCGGGCAAGTTGACGGTGAAGCCGGCGTGTGAACTTCTGCGGTCCCATAGAGTGTCTCTGGCCGCCGTGGAGTTTCCAGTTGGGGCATTCTTTATCCAGAGGTTCTCGGTTGACAATGCCGCGGATGCAGGCAATTGTGCAGTAGGGTCGTGTAGATTGCCCATCTTTTCGAGAGGTCTGTTTGTTGTCCCGACCGGCTCGTGTGCTTTCGCTTTCCTTAGTTGATTGGCGGTTGTTGCCTCGGCCACAGCTCGACCTGCTGCGAGCCGCTGCAGCGATGGATGGCGAATGCGATTCTTCATCACTGCCGCTGCCTTCGGTCGACGAATGCTTTGGAGTAGACATGTCTGGTTTGCAGCGAGCACGGGATCGTGTATTGTGCGTCTTCGGCTCTAGTTTCCAGTGCGAGGGTCGATAATTGGAGGCTAGCGGGTCTTTACGGAGAGTCTCGGGAATTTTTCTCAACACATCCAGGTATTCGACCTCCCAGGTCTTGAGCTTATCGTGTGCCGCATCATGCCACTCTTGAGACGGAGCTTCGGCGGCTAGCGCTTGAAGGGTGAATGCAAGCACCTGGCCGATGGCGGTCCGGTGGAGGCGCAATTCATCGTCCGCCTGCACGTCTTGGTTCGGGATACACATGAAATATTGAACAACTGTGGGATCATCGTCCGGGACATGGAGAAAAACAAAAGCTTCCCCCGTGCAGATGTAGCCGTATTGAACCCCGCTGTCGATCATATATGAGAATATCTGAGTGACCACAGCGGCGACGAGGCAGGTGGCATAAAACTCAAAGGTGTCGCCTTCCTGGTTAATAACATCGCGAGCTAGATCCATCTGGTGTAGACCCGCCACCAATTCGGGGATTGTCACCTTATGCGGCGCTTTGAACTCCACCGCATGTACTGGTATTTGTCGTTCATCAGCCACAAGGTGCACGCAGAACTGGTCGGCACGACGATTGCGTCTTCGTGCAGTGCCATCCCTCTTCTGTCTCTGCACCGCTCCGCTTGCCCTTCCTCTGCCCCTTCCATGGCTAGCGTTCGCTGGTTGTTGTGGTGTCCGCGCGTCTTGAAGATTCATTCGCTCCAAAGTGTTCTCCAGCGAAGTTTCCGATGGGTTCGCGCGGTCATAGAAGGTGACTCGGCCCTGGATTCCAAACTCGTGTCGAAGGAGTTCATCATCTCGCAACTCTTTAATGACCATTTCGACAAAGTTATCCACCGTGTCTCGCTCAAAATTTCGAAGGGACGCTTCCGAATAAATCGGCCTGTTCTGGATATTCGTAACAACATAATCTATTTGGGTATCTGAAGGGAAGAGGGCGCGCGAGGTAAAGGCAGGCGTGCGGTCCAATTTCCTCCAGACTTGCTCTTGGAGTTTTGGGAAGTCAACCCAAGGGACTATGCGCTTGGGGTAAAGTCGGTTCAATGGGTCGGTCGCGTCGCCCTGAGTTGTGAGGGTCGCATCCGTCTCGACTCGGATCGCTTGAGATAAAGACTTGTGACAACGATCGAGAAGGCGAAACAGCGTGTTTGGCTGCACTCGCAGTTCTGCCTCTTCTCGCGCTTTCCTCTCTTCTTCTCGTGCTTCTCTCTCTTCTCCTTCACGACGCTCTGCGTCTTCTCGCGCCTGTCTCTCTTCCTTAAGCTGACGTCGTAGCTCGGCGATTGTTTCCTCCATCCCTTGTTGAAATTAGTATTCAGCAAATAATCGAATGATGCAAATCGAAGTCAACATAGTAGGAGGTTCGCTGTCTGGCGCGGGGGAGTGGCCTGTCAGGGCGGAATGCGTCCAGATATTTACCAGCTTACTCACCTCCTTGGTTCGAGCCAATTCATGCCTCAGGCACCAACACGCTTTGGCCTCTTAACGTTCAGAGTCCTTTTAATTTCTGGAATATACGTCGACTCGATGGTTTCGAATTACCTAGACCGGTCTCATCAGTAGATAGGAAAATTCAGTCTTACTATAAATTCCTTAGCAAGTACAGTCATCCGTTGCGAGGTCATTATCTCGATTACATCACTCGCGAGACCCCGTTTTCTGTTCTTCGATAAAGCCTCCTGCTGTGAAGGATATATTGCGTGATCTCGCTGTGGGTCAGGCATTAGAGGAAGCTAGTAATCAGCGAAAGTTCTTCTAATATAAGAAGAATAGGCATACCTCTCTCGTTCTCCTTCTGTTCCGCGGAACACGCTTCGGTATGCTCTGAGTTTTGGAGATTAGACGTCTCGCAGTCACTCGCCAACGGACCTCATGGAAACCAAAGTGACGTACCTTCCCTGTCTGGGCACTTGAATCTCTCATCAGGGATAGGCTCTATCGTATGAGCGAGACAAATTGAGCTACCTTCACTGACAAAATCTGCAACGGTCATTTGCTAAAGAATGCCAGGAGAGCCGACGTGTGATGAGGTATTTATAGGTAGGGCTTGCTTGATGATGGGTCTCTGATTGAGTCGTCAGTTTTGAGTAGGCCTTGATGAAAAAGTGGATTGTTTTCTCCCTGATTCCTTACCTAGAGGACCCGACATCGCGCAAGATATTTATGGGCGAAAGTCTTTATTGCATTGCGGTAGTCCTTGATTGAGTCCTCAACTTGAGGCGGGCGTTGACGGCCAAGCTTTCCAGCACAAAAAGGGAAGAAAGCTGATGGGACGATTTCTCGGATCAAAAATGACCTTCCTCTCCATCAACCGAAACATGGTGGAACACCCCTGGGTTGAAGGAACCGCGTTGCTTGCCTCATTTTTACTACTCCCACCTAGATATTTCAACGTTCTTCTCCCACAACAAATTGAGCTTGAACGCAACTAAGAATACAAAACTAAACTCACCGCTACTAAAATTTCCAAAGCTCGAAGCATTGTCCATATTGCTTCACCACAGGTGAGTTCATTATTGGCTCAACAACAAATTGTTCTTTCTCTAGGCACCTAATTTGGACTAGTGGCACTCTGAGTGTTGCTGAGAGAGGCCAATTCATATCACATCGGCTTTCGGCCGAACTAATATTCCGAACTAATATTCCGAGCTCTCTTCCCCCCCGGCTATAGCCCTCCACCCCTGATTTTTGCGAGTCATAGATGTTGTCGATACCCGGTTGATCAAGAATTTTTATCACTGAATTGGGACTACCTGCACCGGTCCTTTTAGTTGTGAGTTCAACTGAAGGTCAGCGGGACAGGAAATTTGTGGGCGGTGAAGCAGCAATTTTATTCGGAATGTTCGAAAAAGAGGGCGTAAAAAACGGTGAAAAGCAATTTAAGCACCGTCCTCTAGGTACATGTAGAGAATGCGAGTCATTGCTTGAATATTCCGTGAGCTCATGTGCAGCTACGTGTAGTCCAGAATATGCTCACTTCGTTGAGACTTCTGTGAGCCGGGATAAATATACAAAAGCTGTTTACTACATTTCTAGTAACCTGATTTGGACTAGCGGACTTTGAACGATACTACGAGAGAAGCCAATCACATCAACCGGCGAGGTTAAGCCAGCTGGGTTTAGACCAGAATAGGACCGGCAAAAGCAATTAAGTGCGGCAGGCAGTGTTGAAGAATTGAGAGGCCGATCCAACGATCTCGTCAAAGTAGAGTGAGGAAACGGAGGCCCTTCAAGAAATGTGATTGTTGAATTCGGATGGGTTGGTTGATTCCGGACGTGGGTTGACCATTGCACACGATGAAATCGAAAACCATTGAGTTAGTAGGGAGTCAGGTTGTTGACGGCAGTGTAAGTGTCACTTATTCGAGGTAATCAAATTATTTAATTGATCACCACCTTCGCAGAAAAGGGAGGGTGTTGTTCGTTTGATATCATTGGCTTATTTTTCTCCACTTGATCAAATGTCCGTGCATTCCCTAATACCCTGCCACACCCACGTCTACCAGCGAGAATTTTTCACACCGCTCGTACAAAAATGTTCTCAGCTGATGCCAATGCTTGACGTCACCAAGAACTCCTTTTTGCCTTGTTATCCTGGCAAATGTTGAAGGTGCATAGACATACCATCTTGCAGACTCGGGAGAATTGACCCAAAGCGGCTTAGTTTGGCTTCCAATCCAGCGAGCTCAGCGGCGATATGAGACAGATTTTGATCTAGTCGATCTTTAGATTAGAATGACCCTTTCGCTTCCACGGAGACAACGCGATAACAAATAGGCAAAATCATATTGTTCGAGACGTGAAAATTCTCACCATATTCCCATACATCTCGCTGGTCAACGATGGCGATCGTGATCTTTCGACACAGATTGTTCAATCGAGGAATACACAGAGGCTGTGTATAATATGAAGCTAGTCAGATGTCAACTAGCTTCATCTAACATCTGACTAGCTTCATCGTCCCCCGAAGATCATTAAACCGCTCCAAACGGAAGTCTCTCGCTCATTCCTCCGATCGACCGAACATCACCTCGTTTTTAGAAGGTTCATCGCCAGGGCCTTGATGATCCGGTTGCGAAAATAACCTAGTGCTCGTTCGCAGGGGTTTACAGTACCAGTGGTATCATTGGTGACTGTTGAAAGGTGGCGAATAGAGATCAAGGATTATTTGCTTACATATCTCACCCTTCATGCTTCTTTCCTTTCAATTGCATTACTTTCATTCATAGCTACCGCCTAGCAACCTAATTTAGACTAGTGATACTCTGAATGATGTTGCGAAAGAAGCTAGTCATATCACGTCAGCCAACTTTCGGCTCAACAAATCTCCCGAATTGCCCTCTAGGCTGCTAGGCTGACATAAGGGTTAATATCCTGGATTATCAGGATGCGCCATCGAGCGTTACCCGACTAAATCATACATGAGGTGAAAAGCACTTTGCCTGCTTTAATCTTTGCCCACATTTTAGTAGTTCACACAAGTAGGAGTTTTGCCTCTGTGATGGCTCATGGATGCTTGGGTTTTATAGTACCACTGCTCCATCGGGCCAGAAAAGCACAATGTTTGGTCAGCGACCAAACACCCAACTTACTATATGCTTAAACTCCAACACCGCTCCTAGAACGCTCGCAATTCAGTCTCTCACTAGCCGGGGAATTTGAACTGGATATGTATACGCTTCAACTGTCCGGTATTTCGGACAGAAAGCCGATAAAGCTACTTGCTGAGCTTTCATCGCACTGTATCGTTCTCCTAGAGGACGTTGACGCCGCTGGGATGGGGCGTAGAGACGATGCGGCCGCAGACCAAGAGAGAAAATCAGGCTCTGGGGTCACCTTATTGGTCATTGTTACCCCAAGGCGGAGAAAGGAGTAACAGCTGGCCAATGAAATGATGAAATTATAGCATGGGAATATAATTGGCTTGCAGTTACTCCTTTCTCCACCCTAAGCAACAAAGTCCTTCTGTAGTTTGCTTTCACTTCTTCATTACAGCCGGTCGGTATTGGGGGCCCAAGAGAAGCCCGGCGGTTCGCCCATTGGGACAGAAAACAAAGGAGGCTTCCGGCCAATTCTATGAATCCCTGGACAGAGTCAGCTTCATGTCTTCCGTTACCAAGGCCATTCAATTGGCCTCTGTCGCAGTCTTCGCCTGAGTCTCAGCACTCAGCAACACTTGACTCATAGACGCTGAGTCTATCATCATATTAATCTTTGACCGCACGGGCCTGGTGATTGTTGGACGCTATCCTTGCCTGTCTACCCTTCACTCTTCTTCCTGATGGCTAGCTTTCTATTCCCCGAAGGGCGATCTATTTCCCTTCAAGCCAATCAATGCAAATGAGTTCACTCAGAAGTTTCATGTTGCGCGTCTCGCCGTGCAATGCAACCCGTGGAGGGAAGATTCACCTACAATACATTGCATTGCATATGCGCGCCAATCAGGATCAACAATGCTATGTAAAGCGAGACGCGCACACATAACGTGACATTTCCATGGAGTTGACGTCCGATCTGTTTTGTTGGATGCGAAAGCTTACTCGAAGTAACTGGTATTATTCTATTTTATCTACTTTTATTATCATTTTGCGTTAGTACAATACCCGCCGGACGGCTTAAATGACCGAGAGCGCTCCAAGCCATTGGCTATTAATTGCTGAACAAACCTTTTCTCTTGGCGTATCGCTTGGTTGATGCCTTTGAGGTTGTTAACAGTGCTTGGCCCAGAGTGATGAATCAGTAAAAGGGCTCTTGGCCATTTGCAGGATCAGTGAAACCGTGAGGGATAAGGTCTATAAATTGAAGGTGAAATTCCCCCTACCATTGTCCTTAATCTCACCCACCCCGAATAAGCTGATTGTGCAATCCTTTATCTCATACCAAAAGTCCCGTCCTCAGCTTGCTTGGCACCATGGCCACTGATACGACGACCTACAACGTCTACCGAGTCTATTTCAAACAAAGCGACAAGCCAGATCATCAAGGCATTGCCCTTGTTCCCGCGCAGATGGTGGATCAAGGCCGTGGAAGATTCTACCACGTCACCGGTGACCTGGGCCTGGGCATGGATTATGACCCGCGTCCCGGGTACAATTTTCAGGGAACGAACAGCTATAAAGACTCAGCATTTCAATTTCAGATCCCGAAAGCGAAGCTCTCCGACTTCGAAGGAATTGCTGCGAAGCAGAAGGTTCCTCACGATCCACGTGTACTCACGGAAAAGAATCCTTCCCCACCACCTCGAAATTGTGCTGATTGGGTCGACGATGTTTTGAAAGAGGCGAAGAACAAGCTAGTGGGATGAGGCTTCGATTATAAGGGAACAAATGTGGAACCGAGGGGATAGCACCAGGAGTTGTTGAGAGTAGATTAGATTTTCAAATACCTATTGTATGTAGTGACCAGACCATGATACACATACACGCTAAATCAATAGCTTTTCCATCAAAAAAGAGTGTATGAAGAATTCAGCGTGATACGGTTGAAGAATTTGCATCAGGTAGTCTGTCCAATCACTCTGCCAGCCCCATACAAGTAGTGCCTTTGCGAATTCCCAGTATTCTGGATACCAACCACTTCGCTCCCAGTCTATAATGGCGACCACATGTCCATCTTTCACCATGACATTCTGAGGCCGGATATCACCATGCGTAAATAAGATGCGGTGGGATTGAGAAAGCATTCCACTAAGAAAACTTTTGATGTGGCGTTTCGGCACATTCTTTTGATAGGCGTTAATGAGAGCCGTGTTAAAGTCTCGCTCCGAATCGAATGGGCCTTTTCAAAGAAATAATTAGTCCAGATCAAGCGGTCCCTGCGTGTTCCATTCCCAAGGTCTGGGTTTTGTACCTTTGTCAAGAGAGGTCGCTAAACTGCGGTCAGTAACAGGACCATGATCTATGGAGCCAATATAGCCAACATTCCCTATATCGCGGATCTCCTGGATATAGCTTGCAATTTGTCTTGAAATATGGGATTTGGCGGAGACGCCAAAAGAGTCCCAAGCTGTGTGGAGTGTTTCGCCGGCAATGAAATTCATGAAGATGTAGGTATCGTAAAGGCCTCCGTAATCGCCAACATCACGATCAATTGGACCGTACGTATAATATGCGAAAACTTTGGGCACAGGAACCCTTGTATTCTGCGCAACATGAATCATGGTTTTGGCCTCGATAATGTTGACATGAGCACCAAACTTGACGACAACTTCAGGTGATATCTTCACAATGGTGACACCTTGGCAGAAGATCAGGTTGCTTTGGTCTTGGCAAAATTGGTTGACAATACTGGGATGCGGTAAGCAAAAACCAGGCGCAGAGTATTGCACATTCAAAAGAGGCTCGGAAATCGAGGATTGGGAACTACTCAATTCTGTAGTGGAAGACATGTTTCGGTGGAATGACAGAGAGAGAGTAAAAATGTAAAAGATCTCAGTCTTGAAGATGGGAAGAGATCAAACAAGACTCGGTCTGTGAGTCACGTGCAACCAAGCCACTCATAACCCCACGCTCGGGGCTTTTTTTGGGCGAGGTTTCAACAAAATGGAACCAGACGAAGCAAATCAGCGTACAATGTTTCGGGGAATGGTACAAACGAGGCTGGCCTAAATATGTTAAACATTATGCGTGTGAATTTGTGCGTTTTAATGACCGACTACAACTATGCCTCATTTTCAATACCAATTACGAATAATCAGCCTTGATAATGCAAGCAACGTAACGCGAGGTGAATATCTATTAACGGGGTGTCTATTTGAACTAAGGCGCTAGGAAGCGCGACTATGCATTTGAAAAGAGTGAAGTCCAGCTCCTATTTTAACAACTAGGGAATTGCCAGACGTGGTTGGTCAAAATTAATCTTGTCAGGTGACTGACTGTGTTGGTTAGGCACCAAAACCCCTCTCCAAGGCTTGACAGCTGGAAATTCGTTCTGTTGATTCCGTCAGCAACGCCAACCCCTCCTTGAAATCTAGGTCAAAGTTTTCATGGTTTTGGCGACCACCACAACTCACCAGTTCAAGTCTCGAAGGCCAGTGCTGGAAATTAAGACAGGGCTTCACCCGCCGATGCTTCGCCTCCAACCATGCCAACCACGCACTCGTTAAGCCCCGAAGGCAATAGGATATTGGCTTTAATACACGAATGGCTTCCAAGTGCAGAGTTTGAAACCGACAAATCCGGCAACAGGCTCTACACCGACGCTAAACGGGACCTTTACGTTGCGCCGCTTCTTTCCCTATTAAATTTGAAGGTGTGAATCCCTGAGTTACATTTTTTAAGCAGATAGATGCTAAGTGAATAATACCATTAGCACCTCGGCTACTTCATTCAGCGTTGCTCTGTACCAACACCCGTCGAGAATTCTACTGGCCCGGGCTATCTAATCCCCGTCGCGAAAATCAATCAGACAACACCAACAACCATACCTGGTGGTCCCCTAGAGCCAGGATCGTATATTCACTTCACTTCGGGAGAGAAATTCCTCGTCACACCAGAAATTGATTGTGTATTTGTGGTTACACCTCAACAGCAAAAAGGATATCCCGGCGCCTAGCTCAATAACTAAATATGGGTCGTGTGGGAACATTTTGAGCAGAATTGTGCATCTCTTCCGGGGTACATGGGTGTTGCAGTGGCGTCATTGACATACAAACGTCTGGTGGAAGCGTGCAAGAATCAAAGGGTGCATGTAAAGCATAAGTCGAAGGATCAAGGACCCAATAATGCCCCATCTCCGCTCGCATGGAAGGGTCAAGAATATGAGGATGCCCGAGTAAATCGGAGCTTGTCTGGGCTACTTCAGTTGAGATGTCGTATAGGCGTTCATGTCCCCTCATGGCCTGTGTTGAGGAGTCGGACAGTTGAGGGGAGTTGGCCGTCATGGTAAGGGGACCATCATCTCTGGCGTTAGGTTGAAGGACCACATGTGGGAAGTTGTAGGAATGTATGCTGTTAGTACCGTCTGTGCGAGTGTTTAGAACATCGCCGTATTCAGTCCCATTGGGAATTTGCGCGGCCATAGTATGGGGCTGTTGGTCTTGCGCTACGTTGCGTGGTTGTTGGTCATACATATCTGAAGCAGACGAAAATTAATGAAAGGTGGTCAAGCTCTGGGCCACCCGAACGTACCATCTTGAGAAAATTGGCGTTGGTTGAGTTGGGTATTCCCTTGCTCGCTTGCAAAAATTGCGACGGGCGATGCATGTCGCATGTTCGCATCGTCCAAGCAAGCATTGTCTGGTCCTTGACAATGCGTAGAATGCTCTGCCTGTCCATTCGTGTTCGTCCTAGCTAATATTTCCGTAGCTGGAATGGGCCTTTTCGTTAACCCAACAGATAAACCAGAGATGGCACGAGGCGGCGAGTCAACACGCCGGCGTTTATTTTGTCTGGCTGTGGTCGGATTACCGAGGTTGTGCGCCCGAGCACATCGTGCTCCCATGTACCTCACTGAGACGATTAGTACAAGTACGGATAAACGACGAACCACAAGCAAATTCTTACCACAATCAATATCGTAGGTTTTCTGGCATTGATTTCTCCACTCAGACTTTGCCGCAAGGCCAGAAAATCCTGGTGAATTGCGAATCAATTCCGCTAGCCGTGGCAGGTACTGATAGTTCAAGTCTCTAAACCTGTGAAACACGAAGAAGACAGGTAAAGAAGCACTAGTTTCGCCGTAAAGGGTTTCAAAGACTCGGTATTTTATCCCATTCTGGATAGCCTTTCTAGTTGTTGCTTCTTCTTGTTCTCCTTGCTGGGCCAGATATTCTCCAATATGACCAGTACGCTTTGTAGCCTGTTCGAGATTTTGAGCCAGTATCTCAACCCGGGAAGTTTCATGGGTCTTTTTTTCCCATGCCAAGTAATCATCGGCCAAGGAACAACGCCCAAGATTTGCCCGGAATGTCGCCGTAAGAGAGCGATTTTTTTGGGTCAGCATGATGTCAACAACGCGAGGATCCTTGCCTGTCCAGCTCCCGCCTGTTGACACTGCGGATTGTTCTGGCAGACAGATGAACTGCTCAATAGACTTTGACAGTTTATCCAGTCGTTGCATGATCTGTTGTAACATGCTCTGCTGCACTGCCTCGGTGTTCATAGATGCACATGGCTTTGATTGCTTCCCGTTCGGTCGCAGAGAATTTGATTGTTGCCGATTTTCCTGTGAATCACTAGCTTCTCCTTGACCTGGCTGCTCGCCAACAAAATCTGGCATATTCGTTCGGTCTTTCGGGCTAGGATCCTGCGAATTGGTGGTGCGTGAAACTTCACAAGATACATTGGTAGCCTCTAGGACTCCGTCGCTAGCATTTTCATTGTCATCCAGAGAACTTTCTCTTTCCGACTCTGATACAAATCCTGAGGTTTGGGCAAAGAGAAAGCGTCTCAGATTCACAAATGCAGATTCGAGCTCCCCATGATAGGGTAACAATTCGTCAATATCTGGATTTGATAGATTTGATAAAATCTTTGCTGCTTGCAAGATTTGGTGAATGGAAGCCATCTTAGAAGAGAGATGTTGTTCCAGGTGAGCATCAAGGGTAAGGGTGAGAAAGTGGGTTTAAGAACGCGGCATCAGTGAGACTGAAAATTGAGTGAAGAGGCAAGAGGGGGTTGCCATGCAAGGCAGCAGGGTCTTCTGGTACCGACGAGTAATATTCATATTAGGTGCTTCTGATGCATGAAGCGGAGGCCTGGCCCCTCACTTGGCGCCAGTGGCGTAATCAAAGGTTAGGAAATCGCATCAAATGACTCGGAATACCCCTGTCATTTATTTGTCCCGTCGGGACAAAGCCCGACATAAATCGTTCGCTGCTTTTTACCCCTGTAGACTCTACGAACTGACAATTCAGTAGGAAAAGATTGGCATAAATACTGTTGATCAAACAGATACAATCTACGTTGATCACCAGATGAGTTCAGTTCATAAAGAGCAAAAAGCCGAAGCCCGAAGGGGCCATGTCATACGTAATGCTTTGTTAGCGACTTTGAAAGATTCTCTTTACTTCATTATCGTGAGGTTGTCTCAAGAAAACAATCAAGCCCTGCGACGCTTGAGAAGATGGAGCATGGAAATACCAGGTCATGAGCGCTAACATCAAAACAGTACCATAACCGAGATCGTGTAACGCATTCCTGATCAAGGCGCATAAGTCGTTCTCAAAACAAAGTCTTCCATCATCAAGACATGAACGCTTGGATCTGCTGCTTCTCAGAGTCTCACAAATGTCTAGCTTCCAGAGTGATAGGGAAAAGAAAAGAGATATGATCGATGATACAAAAGACCAATTATTTCTCGAAATCATAAAATTCTTTTAAGGATTCGCATCAGTGACAGTATGATTTGTATGAGCCTACCAAGAAGCTGTCTTCTGTTTTCTAAATGCATTTCCCGCCTCTTTGCCTCCCCAGGCAGCTCGCGTGGGAAAATTTCACTTGAAGGCCCAGATCCCAATCGAAGTTGTATCCATGAATCTATGATACCAATGTCGGAAGAACAGCCTAACTCTTCTGCCAGTCACTCGGTTTCAATTCGCTTGCACGTGCGTTGTCCTTTTCTCCGCGTTGATATTTGACATCGAATTCTAACCGCAAAAGACTGTCCGAGTTTGGTTTTCTCCCAATGGACTTCTAATCAAGGAAGACATCAAGAGGAAGGGCCTCGAAGATGTGGTTTTTGACGCCATTGTTCTTCCAGAGTTCAGCACTCAGCATCCCTCCCAGGATTCTGGAATCACAAAATCCGCAGTCTTAGTGGATCTCGCAGTACTTGAGACCGGCATCTCTCGGGTTTTAGGGAAATATGGAATTATAAGATTCGATCCTCTGAGCAGCGATGATCCGATCGTTTTGCAACAACCGACAGAAGACCTCGACTCAAAGAAAGGTCTTTGTTACCAGCGACTGCATTCACTGTACTCGCAGGAGTATTTGAAAAGGCAACACCTTGCAGAAACTTTAGGATTCGAGATGCAGGAGCTTTGGAGGAACTGGTACGATGAATCTCTAAAAAACATTGGCAACCGCTTGCAAAAATGCGGTTACTGCTGATTGTAGTATACATGTTTTGTATTTTCATTGATCGATAGACAGAGTTCAATTCAGGGCAAGTAAGAAGTCAAAGTTTGAAGGGGCCGTTTCATGCATATAACATTGATATCGATCCTGCAGTTTTCTTCTCACTTCTCTATTGTATGGCTTTCTCAAAAATTCAATCAAGTCAGGCGATGCTTCGGAAGATGAAGCATCAAAATGCCAAGTGATCAACGCTAGCATTAAAACAGTGCCATAACTGAGGTTGTGTAACGCATTCCCTACGGAGGAGCACAGGTCGTTCTCAAATGGAGATTTCGCATCATCAAGTGACGATTGCCTGGATCTGCTGTTTTTTAGAGCCTGACAAATGTCTAGCAACTTTCTTGCATCTTGGCTTAGGCTTTCGGATGGGTTACATTTCCAGAGTGGCAGGGAATCAATTCGCAAAATGAGCATTTCCTTCAAAGCAATTTCTGCCGGCTCATATAGGAATTGGATAGGAATCGGGATAGACTTCTGGTGTCAACAGATCAACGTCGCCAGCGGTGTGTGGATACTCACCATGATTAAATCTTTAGTTCAATGATGAGGTGTAATCAATGGTACCTCGAAATGCAGAAAGAATCCCATTTATAGTCTGCTGGGTTGAAGGCTTTTCATCTCTGTTGACGACTTTCACAATCTACTTCTCTGCACGATTCAAATCGACCTCATGCATTGTCTTTCTTCTGTATCGCTCCGGTCTCTTTTTCCAGGCTGGGTACAACTCTTTTGGACATCAGAAGGAGACCAAAGTAGAGAAGGGCTGGAACAAATTATCCCCAATCCTGCCAGCCCGTATACCCGCACCGAGCCTGCGGAATATCAGCCTCAAAATAGCGAAGTCAAAAAGCCTCGACCAATTTATGATTCAAACAAAAAAAAGAAGGAAACAGTATCGCGTGTCGGTCCATTCAATGGCTATTCCAGTGAGTTTTAGCCCAAGGCACAAACCTTTTGATGTTTTTTCTCACCCTTCAACCGTTAGCAAACCGGCCTCGAAACGTCTCTATCAAATCAGACGACAGCACAGATCACACAATCATTGTGCTCCCTCATATTCCTCCAAATATTCAGCTTATCAAAGGCAGAATTATTGACGTGGGAGCGAGGAACGTCGATTATTTCGATTGGTCCTCCCCTACATTTGAAAAGGCTGCTTTGAACAAGGTGTCAAATATTAGTCGGGCAGATGGGCCTCCAGAAGGCCTCTCACTAGCTCCCTTCAATTCTCAAGGTCATTAATTTCTGATGGCCAAGGCTTCTAGATATTTTAGTGAAGGGGTTTTACTAGCTTTGCATTGCATGTCGGCCCACACGACTTGGGATTTTGCTACATTGATTGTCCAAACAGAATAAGATTTTTTTTAAAAAAAAGTAGATCATGGACCCTTCGACATAACTTGATATATCTGCGTTTCGCGATAAGTCTTTCTACATTCCCCGGTCCTTCTTGACTAGTCAACTTTATTCCAAGGTGGGGAAAAGAGTAGCTGCTGACCAATGACATTATTCTTCCACACAAGTTTATAGTAGTCACCCTCTGGCGTTGCAATTTTATCATAACCAATATTAGGCAATATGAAGGAGTAAATATCGATGGATCGTGAATATATCGAATTGATTCGCTAGAACTCTGCGGTACAAAACAACCCGCGTCTGAGGTGTGACTATGATCTTTTCCAACGGTAGATTACTTCAAGGGAAGTGAAAGATAGCCCAGCGAGATCGGGGAGTTGTAAAGTACAAGTAAATTTCTTATGAGTTCTTTATCCTTCTTTCATTTAAAGCAATCTCATAGTGGCCCTATGGTAAGTTTGCTATAAAAAGGCATCATCGCTAGCGAAGCATCCAAAGTCTTACTATCAACCTTCATTATTTCCGTACCCCAAGATGAACTATTCGCAATCATCCACCCACTCGCCCTTCGCACTCCAAAACATGATCAAAGTTCGGTATAGCGTTATGCAAATGATCTTAATACTTAACTATCTCTTCATTGCATCATCAACCGTCGAGGATGAATCTAAGATTCGGAGAGTTATAATGATGGAAGAGAATGAATGGGACGCCGGCTTCGTGCCTGGGCGCTTTAATCACATGCAGGTAGAGAGGTGGTGGATGAAGACACGCAACTTTTTCACAGAAGCAGGATCCCTTCGTGCGTTTTCAGTGGAAGATTTGAAGGCCCACCTCGGATATCTGCTCTTCATACTTGGCGAAACTTCACTTCAGTCGTCCTCTTCCGGATTCATGCTATGGCGGCGGCAAAATCCTTCTAGAAGACCCTTTGGGAGTAGAGCAAGCATAGCTCTCATTTGCTACAGCTTTTCGGGAATAGCCAATATCAGTGACTATCAATCGGTCGATCCATGGTTATTTGACATGGGATTTGTTCATGATATGCTCCGCCGTCTTCAAAGGTCGCCCATATTCGATGACGACATTCGGTTAGACGAACTCAAGATTGTGCTCACAAATCTTGAAGCGATTTTGTCTATGGAAGATGAGCGGTCAGCTTTGATTCAACCTCATCCCATCGACATCAACGATACTATTCAAATACAAGCTTATTTTGCGACAGCATTTCGTGCACTTGAACCAAGCATACTATTGCAAATTTTGCCGAAATGGAGAAAAGTTTGGATTCGATCCAGAAAGAACAACAAAGACGATTTGCCCCGCCTGGTCATGGAACCAATGACTCACGGTAGGAAGCAGGACGCCTTTCATTTTCCTGATGCCGCTTTCTGACATTGACAGATATGAGAGTGCAACATATGGCCAACATCTTTCAAGAAGTCTCATCCCTGAATGCATTAGGGCAAGAGACAAAGCAGGTGAAGCTGTTAGAAAGATCCAAGCCCGATAGAATGATACTTGGTGAGATATTTCAAATCAGAAGCATCCAGCAAAGATGCGAGAATATGCACCTAGGTTGGCCGACCTGTACCGACGTAACATGACTTGAACTAACATGGTGCAGCCGAACCAGTGGTAGTCCACATTGTCCAGGTCTCGCCGAATCCGTAAGGTGCTCGAGCCAACGCGCTTTAAGACGGCGGGCATTTGACAGGAAGAGAAGGGATATCTCGAGTGAGGCTCAGTCTACTATTGAGTCCCCATTTACCCATAGTACAATTGAGAATAAAGGACCTTTGCGGTCATCCGTTTGACTCTTTTCATCGGAATAGGGGACGCAGAGACAAAAGGCTTTGCCCTCTCAAACTTATTGATTGGCTCCAAGTAATTCATTACTTTACTATCCATGCTTCATAAATCCCCTCTTGGCGCAAACCGCCGACTTATGCAAAACCTGGGCATGGACATGTAAATTCCAATTCCGAGAAGACAACGCAAAGTCATCGCCTTCATCTTCGAGTTGATCATCTGGCCCCTGTCCATTGACTTTGCCGAATTAATTCCAGCTGACCAATTCACCGCAGCTGAAATTCAGAGCTACCTCTTAGGTTTCAAGGGTGAAGCTGAAGTGGCTGTTGAAAAGGCTGCCGAGTGGGTAAAAGAGACAATGAGGGTAGAATTATGCAGTTCTGAAATTTGAGAGAGCTGCGGTTGGCCATCGGTTCGTTCGAACGGGGGGAGTCATGCCTTGACAACAGTGCGTCAGAGCTCGGCTGACGAACTGGTCCGATCAGCTTTCTGCCAGCAGGTCCCGTCTCCAGAAATTCTGAGGCCTCACATTTCCGGCAGAATAAGTAACCCAAAGCGGTTAGCGCTTGTCTTTATACTAGTCAGAGTAGCTCCTTTCCGAATCAGTTTTTAGTAACGCTGCGGAGTTCCTGCCATTGTTCCTGTAATACTAACTTATGTGCCAGTTATCAAGGACCATGGTCTTCTTATTAGAGGCTACGATGGTATGGGATCAGTGCTTAAAGCTCCAAGAGGTAGGCATCCCGCACGCTCCATCAAAGAGGCTCGTTTACACTGCACTCCAACAGAAGACTTGGATCTGGAACACGCCAGAGAGCAAGCTATCGAAAAGATTTTGAATGAGAAAACCGGGAATTCAGAATCGAGGAAGTAGCTTGGTTAAAGAACAAGGAAAAGCACTAGGGAAGTTCGCACCGCTGGGCATTTGGTTAGACTCGTACGAGGCAGCAGATTGGGTTCTAAACAACGGCCTGCTGGTTGGCGAAACATACATTGGTAGTATGGAACGCTGTGAAATCAAGCGGAAGCGATATTTGCGCTGTCAAAGATTCGGCCACCTGGCCTGGTCGTGTAAGAAAATACCGCGGTGCGGTCACTGCGGCGGCCCTCAGGGGTGCGAACGTGATGCCTCGATTGCAGTGGTAAACACCCAACTGGAGACCGACAGTGCCCGAACCTCGTCGAACCCGTCACAATGTTTGAGACAAACTCACGAGTACTAAATCGGGGGCGGGGATGGAAGCCCTGATCAGTGACCACCAGAGCCAGAACTTGGACGTACTGCTCATTCAGGAGTCGTCCGTCACAACCTATCGAACACATATCAACCATAGCGCCTGGCGGCTGCACCGACCGACGGAGAACAGCGACTCGGCCCGGTTTCAAAGTCTGATCTACGTCAATCGAAGGATCTCGACGTTGTCTCACCGACAGGTGCCATGCGACCACCCGGACCTGACGGCGATCAAGAATTGGACAGCCTACTCTCTGATTCTCCTCTGATCAGTCTACCGCCACCAAGTGCCACTACACACCCCGCACGAGGCATCAACAGTATCAGCGCTGACAAGCGCCCGGGGCGCAATCCAATCCACCATCCGGGATGAAAAAAGGACAACCGGAGACTTCAACCGCTACCAACCAACATGGGGCGGTAACCACATTTAGCTTCGCTTCACAGAGGACGCGAGCGAGCTGCTCGGTTTCTTAGAAGCCTATGGCCCACGAGGAACAGCAACATATTGGTCTTTAAGCCAGGAGGACGTCCACAATCGATCAAACAGTAACCGACAAGCCTAACCCTCTTATCAAATTATAGAACTACGGGTCAGACCACCGGGCAACCTATTCAAAATGGAACCTCGCGGCCCTACGCAACCCCACATTCAAAACAAGAAAGACCTACGACCGAGCGGACTGGGACAAGATCGGGAAAAGGTTCGGCGTCAGATAGAACCGTGGGAACAGGTGGACACGAATTTGTGTCACGTGGGAGGAGGTCCTTAGTTTAGTTCCAAATGCCCTTCTCCAATATTCTTGTTCAATCTTGTTAAAATCTTGCTGCAAGGACGAAACTCGAGCATGGCCGGTGTTTTCCTCCCATACCACGAACCTGGAAGTATGTACCCAAGCATATGCCGATTGATCTATGCTCATTTCCTCACTGATCTATAATTGCAGTTGTCGAAATCCTCATTCTCGTTTCTTTCTTCTTCTTCCTTTCCCTTGCAAGATGGGTCTCCGCGACCGCCATCCAGGCCGGAATTATAGGTCAAATAGTCGTCGGCATCATCTACGGAGTACCCTTGGCCAACATTCTTCAACATAACTGGCAAGAGACTTTTGTCAGCCTTGGATATGTCGGGCTGATTTTGATCATTTTCGAAGGTAGGTGCGGTTGAGACCTTCATTATCGGCGCATCTCTTTCCGCTACATCACTCGGTAAACTGTCCCTCCAGAAGCGTTGGTTTGACCATTACTGATAGATATTCAGGGACTACCTTTGCTGTGATCAGCTCTACGTCCCACTCAGTCAACCTCGCCGAGACTCGAGTAGGGTCAGTTTTGGTGAGCGCGGCTGTTATCGACGATGTTGTAGGACTTGTTATGTTAAGGTGTGATACTTATCTGGAATGAGATAAGGTGTGATAAACCCGTCAAGCTAACTATCTACAGTGTGATTGGAGATTTGGGCAAACTTTCAGGAAGCGGCGAGAGCGTCAATTTGGGATGGCTCATTGGGCGTCCAATAGTGGCATCGATAGGCATGGCCGCCGTAACGCCCATCGTTACAAAATGGGTCTTTGCGCCATTTTTCCGCAAGTTCATTGAACATCGCTTTGCGCGCTACGACCATATCTCCAACATCATCCTCATGACCCTTGTTCTTTCGGCTTTCATATCCATTGCTGGCTTTACTGGTACATCCGTCCTATTTGGTGCCTTCCTGGCGGGTGTATTTCTTACATACATACCGAGCAAGCACCCCGAGGGACCATTTGTTGTCCTGAGCCGCGAGGAGGGCGAGCGTGAGGCGGATAAAAGCCCCACTTTCATTCATACCTTTGAGAGATACTTGTTAGGGCCCCAGCAGTATTTGATGGAACCATTGTTCTTCTCAAGTATCGGATTCGCGATTCCATTTTTGAAGCTGTGGACCGGGGAACGCATTTGGAAAGGATTTGTTTTCACCTCCTGATGACGTTTGCAAAGGTATGCAGTCACATTCAAAAGTCGTTCCTCAGCAATCGAACTAGAATAACAAATAGTTTATCGTCGGAATCTGGGTACCCGTATGGCAACTCATTTTGGGGGTAAAATCTCGTGAAGAGTCACACGAAGAGCACAAAACACAGGGGAAACCAATAGTCGAGAAAAAGATCCCAAGCGTTGAACAAAGCGATCAGGAGAAGGGGAAGAAGATGTGGAAACGGGCCTGGCTGGCCGCAACACTTCTAGGATCTGCTATGGTAGCACGCGGTGAGATTGGGCTCCTGATAATTGAAATCGGACATAACGAAACTCCGTACGTTAGTGATGAAGGTTTCTACACTGGCGTCTGGGCGATTCTTTTGAACACCATCATTGGCCCAGTTAGCGTTGGTCTCCTTGTTCGAATCTACGGGCACGAGCTCAAGGGGGGTGATTGGGGAATGCAGCGTACTTCTCTGGCTAACCCGGGCCATGGTAATAGTGGGCATGGAGCGGTATAGACATGTCAGGTGGAAGGACATGGCTGTACATAGAATGTGGAAGTGCTATGAGGGCGCGGTATGCATTGTGATATATCTGACTGATAAGCTGAGTACCCTGAAAAATGTGAGAAGAAACCCTTGTTTGAAGTGAAATCAAGTGTGAAAGTAAGGATTAAGCTTGTTTGTACAATCCATGGATGGGCTGATGTCCGAAAGCGAAGGTGTCCATGTGGTGATGGGCGGAGTTAATTTCGGTTGCTCAACCACAAGCTGGTTGCTTGGCCTCACCTTCCCCATCTCACCTCCCAAAGAGGATCTGATCGATCATGCGGGTATAAAACCGCATTGGCAATATTGAGTCATTGGTCAAGTTTCTATTTATTGTTGATTTGTCTACTTACTACAACATGGAAAAAGATCTACATTTATGGTTCCATGGTTTCGCACAGAAAGTCTGCGCGATCTCATAGAATTATGGGGCATGTTGGCAATACTGCTGGCAGGATCATGGAAGAAAACACTATAAATTACGATCGCATCACATGAAAACTCTCGTCAAATACGTGGATCAAGGAGGAGTAATCGAGACCCATGATGACGTTCCGAATAGTCTTCGTGAACAGCTTTATGCCGAGGAGAACCAGCGGCTTGAAAGACGGAAGAAAAGCCCGGACAATTTCGCAATCGGATCGATATGCCCTATGATAAACATTAATGTCCTCCCGGCTCAATCTCAAGTGTCGATGCCTACACCTGCTGGTAATGATGTCACGCTTTTAACGCCCAGCCATATTGATTCTATCGTTATCCCTGGGCTTCTTGATATTGCTGTGAACAACTATACTATCTGGCACCAGTCACGGGTGAGCAGCGAAGCCTTCAAGGAGAACATTCAGAAAGCACGTGATGTGGCACTCGAAAGCTGTCTCTAGACCTCGCCAAACGCGGGTTTGGGTTGGGTTTTCAATTTCCTTACCCGCCCATGGGCAACCCACCGCGGGTTTT
>JAHAQQ010000133.1:0-38807 GCA_019190355.1 Penicillium palitans
GGTAGCTGCGGTTCACGTCAAGTCCCAGGGAAACGGGGCAGGTAATCGTCTGGCACGGGACGCTTGAGATTCATCTCGGTGTTTCCAGTTGATGAAACGATCCTCCTGCCTCTTCCAGGCTTCCCTGAGTTCGCTTTCTGCCAAATTCTTGCTACCACACAAACGAGTAAAGTCATGTCTGGGTATCCAGGAACAATTTCCTAGAAGTAATTCCTGATCTACCGTCACGATATTTCTCCACTTGGTTTTAACCCAGACGGCTCTTCGTTTCTTATAGACTCTGTCTGGGAATTTTCTCTCTCCGAAAGCAACTCCACATATCCCCAGAACGTTGTCTTTTGTATACCGCCAATGCTTTCCGCGGCTGTTGGAATCCCTCAGTTGAGTGATTCGAACGTCAAAATTTGAAACATTTCTTCTATCGTTGATATCATGGCCGTCTGCATACTTTGCGCTGAACTTAGCCGCGATGTCTGGACCGTACCGGAAGCTAAATATCGGTGATCGCCGAAAAGTCCCAAAGCCGTCCACAATCCCACAATCGTCAGTACTGGCTTCACTATGCATGATAGGGCTCAAATCAGCGAGAATATCCGGTTCCCTAGACGCAAGGTCACTGGCGATACTTGGGTTTAAATGACGTCGGGACAATGACATGCTTGGTTCAACCGGTCCATGTGTGGTTGATCTTGGATGCCCGTTTCTTTCTGCATCGTACGAATCGTCTTCTAGAATACCAGCGTGTTGGCCGTCTGCGCCAAATCTGAGCAGAATACCCACAAGCTCTTTCTTGTCGTTGACTGCAAGCCAAAGTGCTCTGTTCAGTTGCACTTGGGTAGCATGGGGGCATATGCGCTGCAACAATGCCTCTTTCGTTCGGCTTTCACCAATCACTATACATTCCAAGACCGAGAGGTTGAAACTGTTTGTGGCTCGTATGTCCGCCCCGCCGTCAACCAGGCAGTGGACGACCTCTTCTCGTCCGAGATGACACGCGTTCATGAGCGGAGTATACCCTAGGCGATCTGTATCGTCGATTCTAGCTCCAGCGCTAACAAGAATATTCACGATAGTCGAAGACGAGGTCGTAATAGCATAGTGAGTGGAGTGTTTTGAATGTTGTCATGCTGATTGACAAATTCCACCCGATCAAACTCAGGCATGTTTTGAGCTATAGTTCCAATTTCCTGGACAACGTTTTCAACACGTTTGAGGACGGAAATGTGTAAAGCTGTCATGTAGAGAATGTTCGTATCGAATAGTGCGTGAGGGTTTTTTTTCGCAAATATCGACAAGCCACTTCTTCAAACCTAAGCTCAACACAACTGTGCACGGCCGGCTGGTCATGCCTAGCCGATTCTAGGATGATATCTCGGAGCTGCGCTTTCGGCCAATCACTATTTTCGAATAACTCCACAAGTGTCCCAAGATCTCTCAATATCGGCTGTTCGGATCTGGCGCAGATCGGGACGATGATTCGAAGCCATTTCTTTGGCCATTTTTCCTCGAACAATGTGACCACATGGCCAAGGTTTTGTAGTGATGGCCTTTTCTTGCTTCCAAGGAAGCCAATCAGAGCTTGAAACAGATCCCATCGACTGAATGCGAATAAGATCAAATCCTCCGTAGGTAAATAATCTAGGACATCATACAGCAGTTCGGTTGGGAGTGCAAGTATCTTTGCGGTTGAATGAGTGTCATGTAGTCGCCGAAATTTGCTTTGGTCCTGGCGTTGGAGGCTCTGCTGGTTTTCGACACCAGGTTCATGAACGCTCTGTATCGGGTGTTGTTTGGTATCTGGCATAGGCGATATCACTTCGCGGGTAGCCATCCCGTAGCCGACGTAATGGTCACAAAAGCACTTAATCGCTAATCATATGGGGGTGGGGCCACTGGGTAGGCTTCTGACAATATTTGCAAGTCCTCGCAAGTGATTATGGAAGGGTCTTGAGCATATTCATTAGGTCATTTGTCCAGAATGAAACTTGTTGAATCCTTTATATCTTCTCAGTCCATTGGCCCCCAGAATCAAATGGCCATCAGCAAAATGCATTAGATTTTGAGAGCATAATTGTTGCTAGACATTCGGCAAACCTCGCCTCAACTCCTCAGCGCGCCAATGGTCGTAATTTGATATAGTCAGAACAGAAACTGACCACTTATATGCGGTCTAAAAACATTCAATAATAGCGGGCCCGACTGTTGGGCACCACCGATGTCCAGTTCAGCGGGAATTGTCCGCGAATTTTACCCGCGTTGAGGCGGACACCGATGTACAGAATCCCAGCCATGGCTGGAACTTTGATATAGTTAGGTTGTTCATCGGGCTTGATACTCAGACATTGGTAAGTCTTAGTTTATTGTTTTTCAAGTCAACATTCTCCTTTTTTAACTACCGAACCTTTACCTTTGAATTTGAAGTCGATCTGCCAAGCCTCAGTGTTTGATCCATCGCTGAATAGTAAAACACCTACTTCGCGGACACGAAATAAATAACGATGTAAACTGACAATATTCATCGCCTGTGCAATCAGCGTTGCCACACAAGCCTGTTCTATCACACGTGAGGGATGTACACTTTCAACACTTGCTTTATAAAGAGAAAGATCCCAACATCTCTAAAAGTTCCCATCTTTCTACTTTTTGGTGAGTAAGAAACCCTCTTGTCTCTCTTTATATGGCCTTCCCGGAGTACTACAATCACTATGACAATTCCTCCTCGCTCCATGACTGTCATTGGTGGTGAATTTAAACACATGAAAGGCATCAGAGAGATATGCTTAGATGAAGACGTCATGGCGTTTCTTCAGGACGCACAGGCAACGCTCAAATACAAAGGGATATACAACCAACGAGGGCCTTCCAAAAGGTCTCTCATCCACTATGCTGCAATGGGTGACTGCGCCGAGCTCCTTCTTTATCTCCTCCAAGATGGGACAGCAAAGGATGACCTCGATCAGAACAAACGGACACCTCTCTCCTGGGCCGCGCAATACGGTGCACTGCGTGCGGTGAAGCTTTTGCTGGACAATGGAGTGGAGATTAACTCCATGGACGATATGTATACAACACCATTGTCGTGGCTGATACAGGCAGGCAGGGGCCCGAACCAAGCAGCGACAATAGATTATCTGAGAAGGAATGGTGCGACGAGGAGAGGCGCTACACGGGCTTCGATCAAGAAGAAGATCACCCAAGTATTTCCCTCAAACTTTCTTTAATAGAGCTCTAGCTTATCGCCTTTTGCTTTAGGAATTGGATCCTTCCTTACGTACGAATATGTTGGAATTTGAAGGTCTGCCCACTGGTTGACAAGGAAATATCTCAGTGCATATACTCCATTATACTCGTATACCCAGGTTCTTCCAGTCCATGGAACACAAAATCCTTGCGACAAGACAGATTTAGCAAGCAAAGAGCAACCTCTGGTTTTTTGTGGGGCGAAGAAGATGAAGAATACTAAGAAGCACCGACGAAGTGATGAGGCAGCACGCAGCTAATTTGGTGGAGTCCGGAGCCCACGAGCGTATGCCACCGTAGAATATTAGAAAGCTCATAGTGTTGATTGAACTCTGTACAGTAGCCCATTTTAAAGGCATTGCAGAAGTCTGGTGTATACTTGATTGAACAAGGGAGTGGTGGGAAATGTACTGTACAGTCTTCACCATTGTGGTTCAGCTGAAAGAAACAGACTGTCTGTAAAGTTGAATAACGCTCTACCTCGGAGAGGCTTTGGAATAGTCTCTTGTACACGGTATCAGCTCCATGACAGAATGCCACGCTATCCTTTTTATTACACCCCGGCTTTGTTTTACAGCCTATAAAAATAATCAATAAATATATCGTCTTATCCTGCTTTGAAGCATCACCCAGGGCCTTTGCCATACTAAGGAAAAGTTTGCAAGACCTATATCTAGTTGATACGCTCACGAAATATTCAGTGGAAGTGGCCATAAATCCAAAGCCTTCTAGTAGACAGTTCGGGGTCGAATATACCAGCCTCTTTACGGGCTAAAGTGGATACTAGCACAATGTATCCCTTAGCCTACAGTGACAGGATGAGGAATTGATATACTGGCTAGTACTGAAAATGTCCAATAGAATCCGATGATTGATTGAAGGTCTTGAGATCGGTTGAACGATATCAGGGGTCTATACAATCGAGCTTCGGCGTGTTACAACAGCGTACTTCCGAGTCTGCCCGGAATACCATACTAATACTAGGGGAATTGGGTGAACGATGAATAAGCCTGTCGCGAATGATTCTAGTAGTATTTGACCATTCCCTCAATTCGTCATACAGTCTTGGACCCCCGGGCAAGACTCATTTTACTAACAAAATACATTCGCATATTTATTCTGCGCAAATCAACTTTCTTGCTTTTCATTTCTACTTCAAAAAGTCTAAATTCACAAGAAAGTAAGAAAACAAGAGTGTCTGTGAAACCCGCTTCCCCAACTTGTCACTGCAGTGCCTTGCAGCTGCCCCAACTATGACCCTTATCTGATCGCCGTAATAGTATAGTACGATATCAACTTGCTCCATGTCATCAGAGGCTTTAGATACGCGGGCGAATGTATCGGAGTAAGCGAGAATAAGTCAAAACCCAGATCCAGGCCAACTTGATGCCTCTCAATTTGGCTTCTTTCGCGCCCCTGTCTCTTAGATACGCCTCAGTAGCCGCTAGGCCTGTCATTCTGGGGTCGCCGGCATGGATCAGGTATGTCAAAGGTGTGCCGTCCTCATAATCCAATGCATTGACGTTTGCCCCTCGCTCCAGTAGAATTTTCGCAACATCCAATGAGCCGTACTCAGCAGCCCAGGAGAGGGGTGTCCGCCCCCACTGGTCACGAGAATCGACAATTTTTGGCTTTCTTTGCAGGAGATGTTGAAGGAGGTTTGTACAGTTCCCCATGGCAGCGTAATGAAGGAGAGATCTCTTGTGACAATCCCGTTGCTTGAAATGTCCTCGTGTCTGAAGCGACGATTGAGCTTTTTCGACAAAAGCCACAAGCTTTGCATTGAGGGAAATCTCCTTGACGTCTTTAAGACGGTCAAACTCGGGGCCAAAGTCTAGACAGCCAGGCGTGGGTTTCATTCTCATGGAGGCAGCCGCGCTTGGAGAAAGAGAGCTCTAGAAGATGTAAAGGAGAACAGAACCGGTCTTGGTCAAGACTCAATTAAAAGCTCGCAGAGGTTTATAAAAGTGGATTTGAAAAGGAAGAAGAAAATATCAAGTCGCCTCAAACGCAAGGCCTGCTCGACTATTGATTGATTTGAAAATTATCATAAAAGCAAAGGCGTAGGGGTCGATCGATTTATAGCCCTCTAGGCATGTCAGGTCACTTACGAGATCTAGTTGGTAGCACAAAATGAAGGACCAGGGGTGCCTAAACTAATTGAGGCCTGTTGAGAGCCACCCCTTGTTTTTGCCACCATTGCTCGTGCTTTGTTGCTGGCTCCTAGGACGTGTGAACTTTGAAACCCTAATCAAGATGCAGAGCAAAGAATAATTTCGCAAGTCCAATTTAATGCGCTTAAGAGCCAGGGCCGCATATTTTGCTGGAAAACTTGTCATTTCCTGAATTTGCCACTTGGCTAAACCATGTACATGGTCCATCTCAGATTAAGAAATGAAAATGTGGCGTTGAAATCTGCCTCTCTTCACTATGGTGCATAAACAGGGAATCGGAATGGTCGGATTACGTCTAGCCCAACTGCGCCTACAAGGCCCTCTATGGCCTGCTTCGTGGTCCCCGCTTTGAAGCCTCCAGGGTCGCAGGTGCTGTATCAAATCACTATCATAATAATGTGAACGAGTAGGAAGGTTCTCATTTAGCTTGAACGTATCTAGTGTTAGTGATTCGTGATCGCCGTACTCCGTAGTTCGCTACGTATAGGACCTACAGGGGTTTTATCTCGGTGGTTCGCTCCAGCCACCCTCTAATCGGTGCCAGACAGACCCCTGCCCATCACTTTCTCTAGAATTCATAAAATTCTAGAGCTATTTGGGTTTGATATCGTTTTAACTTAGCAGTGATATCTTTGAAAGATGAGATGATGGAGAAAGTGAAATTTTGTCGGGCTCGTGCTTTCTACGCCCGGCCATATACCGAATTAGATTTATCCAGATACATTTTAAACATGAACATCTCACTAAGGTTATTCAAATCTAGATAGAAAAGGTAAAGCGTCCCATGCTTCCATGATACTCAGCGGCTTGAATACCACGGTTTTCTCCGCCGAAGCGCACATGCATGCCCCCAAATCTCGGTGCACGATCTTGCTCTCGATTTTTCTTCAATAAATCAAGAATTGCCTGAGAATGGTATATCGCCGGACTGGGCGGCTTCAATTCCTCCAAATACTTGGCTCTTTTGTTGTCCACTTGCTCGACGGCTTCCATGACTTTCTGCTGCTGTGAGAATACCCACCTCCTGTCATCATAATCCCTAGAGCCCCGATCTTGTTAGAATACTCAAACTGCAAACACCGGAAAGTTGAATTGAAACATACATTATAGCGGCGCCATACAAACATTGAAGAGCCAAGTTGCAGGCGTCGAGTTGGTCGTATAGAGACGAGATTGCCAGCGGAGTAGGTTTTAATTCGTAGCATTCTGCGATGCAGCAGTACAGGAGTGAATAGACAGCTGTTCTAACTCCGTTTTCCAGAGATCCCCACTGTCCAGAGTCGACTTCTCTGATTTCCAGAAAAAGGCTGCGCAGGCGCTCCACAGCCCCAACAATTTGGCTATCCTGAGTCGCTGCGCCCTGCACCATGTCTAGGCATCTTTCAGCTTTGTTCAGAGCCTGATACAAAGGTAGTTTGAAGGCCATAATGTCTTGCGAATGAGTGACTGAAATCGGGTCGGTACGCGTATAAATGTTACCGTGGTTGACTCCGACCTGGAAGTATTGGTTGTTTGAAGTAAAATCGAACGACATTGTCAAATGAGAGCACAGGCCGTTGGATTCTGTTGTCAAGGATTGGTAGACCGGTCAGTGGGAGAAATGGGTCGGGCGATATCACGGATAGAAAATATGCAAAGGGTAGGATGGGGTACATGTATTTATGTGTTTCTATACTCACGACCTCGCGTCCGGGTCAAATGTTCTTCCACAAGGTGCCCTGATATGGCTATGTGCAGCGACCAATCCATTCCATGAATTCCTGACGCAAGTTTTTAAAAAGGCAGCAGGCCCTGGGAGCTCACAGGGTGATTCCAGGAGCTGCTTTACTACCACGAGATCGGAGACGGTTTCTGTGGCCGTCGATCTCCAGGATAGAATTAGTGCTTCTAGTTGAGCCATTGTACCGAGAAAGGCCTATAAGGATTGCCACTAGGCAGCAAAGCATGAAAAAGGCATCTGGCGCGGCTCACTATCAGCTGAGCTTTTCTTTGCTGAGGCATCAATTGTGTGAAGAGCACAAAGCACATATAAATTCACGGTGCCCGGAGATTGACCTGCAACATTTTTCTGCTGCTATTCTTTGCTTTGTTCAACTGTTCCCTTGGCCGAGACCTGCCTCACCTTCTTACAATCTGTGAATCTGTTGTTGCGAACACAAAATGCCTCTGAGTACTGCCGCGGCATTGATTCGGATGCGTCTCGTCATCATTTTCCTTACCATCACATGGCTGGCCCTTGCTAGTCTCAGCTCGGCCACTGCGCGCTTTGCGGTCGTCTTGCGAGACCGCGCAAGGTCTGACCTCGTCACCTCGAGCGACTCTATTTTGGACATCACATTCCAAAACCTCATGGACAATGTTGTCGAGGGCATGGTGATTGTGGCCCTGGTCTCAGCCCTGATTTCCATCTTCGGGTTTGCCCTTGTGATCTACCCGAAGAGAACTGCGCCGCTAGATTTTACTACAGTTGCATTCAAATCGTCGTGAGCTTGATCGTTCTCTCCTTAGGGGGTTATGTTGCCAGCCACGTCCAGGGCTTTCAGACATCCTTCGAGTTTTTTGACCGTGATGGCCACTTTCCATACTACAATATTATGTATTATGGAGCCGTTGGCCAGGCCGCTTTCGGATCTCTACTGGTCATCAGGTCTCTCGTGCGTTTTGCCGTATGTGGCTTACGCGGTCACTAGCAGAGTGCGCGCACCGAGCTACAAAACCGTCAAAAAGGTGGTTCCAACTGCCTCCTAGGGTAGGGCTGTGAAGAACGAGTCAGCAAGGATTACGAATAGAAACAATCGCTTTTGATGATGATTTTCGAAGAATGAGGGAGGAAGGTGGAATTAGAAAACATTAGAGAGATGCAACGGGCAGAGTCATGCAAAGGAATGGACTTTACTACAGCACATAATTACTAAGCCAATTCACTAATTGAATTTCCTGATTGGAATCAAAGCATTTTCATCACTTGATCTGACTAGCCAACCGATCGTGGCCAATATTGGAGCAGTATGCTGAGTGGCTTGATGTAGCAGATAGGTGATAGTTGACGACCTGCTCTGCGTAAATATCCATCAACCTTGGTGGGCGTGAAGACTTCAAAAGCCGACTTCGCAAACATGTGAGCTGCCCAGGAATTACATAGCCCCAGTACATCGTACGTAACTTGTAGACTCTCCATTCCCACTCTCACAAAATCAGTCACGTTCCTGTTGACATCTCAATCAGCCCCGGGAACGCACGTCTTGGCCCTGGGAGTTCTCTCGCTCCCGGAAACATTAGTGCGGTTTCTGGGAGCATACAAGCAGTTTCTAGGAGTCAAATAGACCCCAGGAAACACGACGTAGCTTCTGGGGCCTTTTACGTCCACTTCGAGGAATTAAAGTCATGTTCCTGTTGGCAGCTTCACCCACTCCTGGAACCTCAGGTGCGGTTCCTGGGGGTATGGCTAAGCCTTCTGGGAGTGGTCGAATGTCTCATATTTGTGCGCATGTCTGGTGAAGGTGTCTTGTGAGAGCGTTCCGCGACCCAGAAGGCAAGATATTGACTCTAGGATCTAGAAGTAGGGTCCTAGGAGCGCAACAGGTCCCAGATCTAACCAATGTGTTTGTGAGGGTCTCACGTATCCGTAGATGAGTAATCAATATTAAAGAAGGCTATAGTTGACTCTAGATACAAGACGTAGCGCGAGGAAGCAAAAGAAAGGTAGCTTCCTCGCATTCAGGGGAACCCATATACACCATGTGGGTCCCGCAGATCATTTCTCCAAACATCCTGTATGCTTCATGTATATCCTTGACATAGAGTCCGAGAGAGCGACTTTAGTTTAAGCGCAAACGTATGCCGCATCCAGAACCTTTAGCTATGAAACAAACCATGACCCAACACGCCCTTTGAAATGCCCCTAGGCAACTCGCAATTGGCCAGCTATGCTACCTACAGCAGCAGCCAGTCATCCCCCTAATGCATGGTCCCAACGCACAGCCCACTGAATGCAAAGAGTGATACAGAATGAGATATCCTTCTTACAGCCCACTGGTCAGCTGTATAGCGGTACATAATGCATCACAGTGCATTCTTCGACGTATTGACTGTTTCAAGGGAGAGCTTCCATGTCAGCCGCGATGCACCTATGTAGGTAAAGATCCTATGGCGATGGCATATAGAGCGGGCCAAGGAACGCTGCGAGATTGCTCAACACCAACAACCATCCGAATCATTTTCTGCTTTTCACCACCAGCTCAATGTCCAGCTTAATGTCTACTATGCGGCCTTGGAACCCATTTGTTGTCTGCTAAATCCCACACGGTGGCCCTGGGTCCTGTTGCGGGATGACGAAAAAAAGGCGAGCCGTGCAAAAACTCAATCAAAGTTGAAGATACCAAGATAGGGCATCAGAAGCTGAACACTCTCGCCAGGGAGCCGTTTGACTTGTCAACTTTGCAATCTAAGCTCTGTGGTATTACTAACTAATTCCTCTGCGCGAGATGGCACCGGCAACGGCAGGCCAACCAAGTTGGCCAGCAGTGGTATGAAGCAGCCGTCCGCAACCAGGCGCGAGTACCACATGACTCTAGGATCGCCTCTCAATCGGCTATTATAAATCCGAGCCAGCGTCAGGCATCGTCAGCCTCCAGGCGACTCCCTGCGAAATCAGACAACAATGACCGATCACCACCTCACGGGCTCAGACAAGGCCCGCTGGTGCCCCTGTCAACCGGCCCCGAGCCAGTGCAATTTTCAGTCCTTGAGAACGCCCATCAGTCGTTCTTGAGACAGTTTTAAAGCATGTTCAAAGAGATGCAGCCGAGATAGCTGCTCATCGGTACGAAGATGAAGATCGTCTTTCCCGTCGCTCGGATTGATGTTAGCCCCCTGGAAGCTTTATTATTTTGACCTAGTTTCTCCTCATCGAGGGGTTTAGGTACGCGCGAGGCCCATATGCGTCGGTAGAGCCCCGCAGGTCGAGCCGCCTGAAAAAAGCGAGTTTCGGACCATCGCTTTCGAGATCCGCTAGTTTCTCCAAAATTGTTGAAAACGCTCGGTCGCCAGCATATCTTTCTGGTTTGCACCCTGCTGCAAGAGAGAATGGTGATGGTTAATGGGTCATTGCACTCAGTTTACCAGTGGTGGTTTAAGATCGGATTTGGTCTGTGGATGGGCTTTATCCCTCTGGATTGGGATTTCACTCGGCTTCTGGTCCATTGGGTTCTTTGGGGCATCCATCCCTCCACGGGCAAATAACCATTGTTGAAAAATTTGCTTTCTACCTGGTGCTGGTCCCTCTTATAGACTACCATTTTGTAAACAGATGATCCCATATCCTTCCGGTGGTGGGACGAATCGTTCAACACAATCGGAAATGTGACTGGTGTTGAGGGCTGTTTCGTTTTTGGCGAGCTGTTGGACATCTCTATCCCCATTTTGATAATGATTGTTAGATTAAACCAACCATCCTTGAGTAGCCAGACTTGGTATGCAGGAGTTGAAGGAAGGGTCATTAACGGCTGTTGAAAGTCCGTATAAATGTCGTATCAAGCTCTGGCGCTCATCACGCCATGTTTGAGATTGTGAGTGGCGATAATGCCCCGTCTTGAAGTAAAGCTCGCAGGCTTCTGATCACCGTTTACTCAACGGTTTTTCGTCTATCAACTCCCTATCATTGTCAACAAATCCATCAAGGCGTAATCTAACGTAGAAATTAGCAGGTTTCCGTTATTCAACGCTGTCCGTGGGATGGGGAACATTAACTTGGCGACACTTTTCACTCTATAGGATGAAAGCGTGGCCGCAAAATTTGCTACCACTTAGCCGATTCTGTTTACCTCACCTAGCTAGTCAATACTCCGCGAATACTTCTAGCCGGCATCCTATGTTTGCACCCAGACTAATTAAGCGTGGCATCGGGACAACACATATATAGTGCTGTGTAGAACTTGCCGCTTGTTACTTTTTTCTTTCGTTTGCAAAAGATGTCTGCAAATATGCTATTTACGGATGGAAGTCCACACATCGAACAGCAAATCACACTACCCTCGCAAATAGGTGGAGAAAGTAATCTGGCATTCTCAAATGGCATACAAATGCCTTGCCATGACCGCGCCGAACAAAAGGCAATCGAAGATCCTGGCCCTGTCGAGTGGGCTGGCATGGAATTTTACCAAAACCATGGGGGGCTAGCTAGTTGTCAGGCCTTGCCTCACTCGGTACCAAAGCACCAAGGCGGTTGTGGCGGTCACTATCATGGGCAAACAGGTTGCTCGATTGATCCAGGTTCCATCCATTACGGATCGCGACCTGTGGTCTGTTGGCTCGGATGTCTTCCTACCTCAATGTCATTCAACCACCTCCTGCTAGGGCCACCTCTTGGCGACTTTGGCTATACGCCGAGTTTCTTCAAAACTTGCCTTTTCCCAAGCCAAGTGAACATCAACGCTCCCTACCCACAGCCGCTTGAGGAACTGCGGCACAACAGCCAGAATGATGTTGCTAGACCATGCCAAGCCTTCGGACAGCCTGGCAATGTATTATATAGCTCGCAGGATCCGGCCAATTTGGGCCCTGGAGGTTCCCAAACCAACATCCCTCGACGGCAGTTCAAATGCGACGTTCGGGGATGTGAGAGTCATTTCAAACTTCAAAAGACCCTTAATCGTCACCTGGCAAGCCATTCAGGGGAGAGGCCTCATGTTTGCTGGGTACCTGGCTGCCAACGCGGCTTCTTGCGTCGCGATAACCTCAAAGCCCACTATACAACACACGGGAAACGTAGGGGCCGCAATCGATATGTGGCTACCCTGGATAAGACAGCACCAGTCTATAACCCTGAATTCTGTGGGCAGCTAACGCCCGAAGGATGGCCACTGAACTACGTTGGCCAAGATTGACCCTAGTGCTTGAGATGTACGATGATGCTAAAGTGTCAACTTTTCTATTATCATGGACGAGAAACAACAGGATAGGCTTGGATACAGTTGAAATTTGTTTCACTCTAGGGCTGTTCTTTTTCGTGCTACGAACCTACGGATCCCTCAACCACAGCATACTAGTAACCCCCTATCCGATTTTCTACGAACCGATTCGACATGTGTAGCATTCAGATGAGCAGACTCAATACAAATAATGCTTACCGAGTTCAAAGCTATTCACAGGGTTTGGTAGTCGCAATATCATATGAATCACCATGGAGACCGAGGCCAGCGTGGTCCAGGGTCTCGGATAAAGAATATAGAGGTTAAAGAGCAATACCCCAACAGCTGGGCTATGACGAAGCCGACAATGTAATTGTGGCTGCAGATCACCCACTAGCGGTTGTTATCGTGTAATATATACTAGCCACGAATAGCTTTCTGCGAATGGCGGAGCTAGTGACCAGTTGGAGAGATTCCTGATGTGCAAGACAGAATTTACGAGTAGGTCGTCTGATTCCCCGGCTGAGTCCCAGTCCGACGGTATAGAGCGGCCTTGTGTTGTAGTTCAGAGGTATGAAATTGACTTTTTTATTTCAGAGGGATACATGAGCCTATATATACAACAATTAGCCAAGTTGATTTCCAATCAACTTGGTCGTCTGTGTAGACACTTCGGAGCTAATTCCGAGGGTGCGGCTTGGTTCCTGATCTGCACCAGCCTCATATCATAACACCTTGTACGGCCAATTCACCGATAGGTCACTTCTTCAAGGAATATACCAACTTTCAGGTGGATATTCCTAGGGTGGTGTAGCAAGCTGGCCCCGTGTGGGCGACCAGGGGACACAGTTCATTGTACAAGCTCGATGCGCTTGGAGGAGCTATGCCAGACATGGCTTGTGCCACTCAGGGATCTAGATGTAGGTCTTCTGCGTAGGCAATAATCGTCAACATTTGAGAAGAAATAGGTTATATAGCAGTACAACCAGCTCTAGCACTCATGAGATACTGGAAGAGTACGTTAGGGGTCAGCGAGCCCTCTTGAGAACGGTGGCAGGCAAGGCATTCCTTTCGGGGCTTAGCAGTGAATAGACGCCGGGTATGGCGGCTAAGTCAGCGTGTATCGGACCGTTCTTTGCACTAAACCTTCCATCGATCGTGACAAAGTTCTGTCCAGTGAACATGTCGGCCCGATGTTTTGGATGGGGATAAGGGGTACAGATGGGCCCCGGTCGGATGGAAAATACATTTGAGGGATTAGGCTGGAGATGTAGCAGTACGGACCGCTGTGCCCATTGTGTGTGACCTGTGAGGAATATGACTCTCACCATGGTTATCCAGGTCTTGACAGCTTAAAACAGTAAGAGTACCATTTGCTATTTCATACCACATTCGTTTGGCTAACAAAACTACACCCTAATAAGAGCGAAAGAAGCGACAACCTCCCCAGGCTGGGGGCCCGTAGATTTCCTAATGATTTATAGCAATCTCGATTAATCTTCCCCGCATCCTGAAACGAAGGCCATCCAAACGTCCGGATTGCCATGAACATCGGGAAGAGGAAGAATTGTCCCTGTTAGATAAAATCCTGAGCATTTTAGGTACTTTCAACTGCTTTTGTCTTTTTTTAATGAGAGGGCCGTCGTGTCTGAGAATGTGTATCTCAGTGGGTCAGATAACGACTACGGTGCGGTTCAGAGTCTCCAGGTAGGGGAAAGCCCCTGCCTGTAATCAACGGTTTAGCAAATAAAAGATAAACCATAGGTGTCAGAATACACTCACTCCGACAAGAGCGACATGGGCAATATTGATCTGCGCATCCCCAGCAGGAATCAAGTTGGGAACTGTGATAGTGAAGTTCTGATAGGGAGGCTGGCTAGCCTCATAGTACTGAGGATCGAAGTCTCCATGGTAAAGAATAGTACCCATAACCTCAGCTGCAGGTCGACAAGCAGTGGATACGCAGGACGAAATTCCAATCATAACAGCAATCTCGGTAGAGCCTGTTAAGGAGTTCTAGTCAACATGTTAGAATAGTCAAACTTTTGCAGTTTGAGTCTGTATAAGAGGCAACATACAAGACGCTTAACCTGGATGACCACGTTGCTGCCTTTGGTGAGGTTCTGACCAGCGGTAGGAAGGCCGATGATGGAATTCTGTGCTAGGGAGACACCAGCGGACGCGGCTAGGGAAACAATGGACTTCATGGTGGGAATAGAGTGTAAGACAATGTAGACGGAGTATTGTTATCTCAACGGCTAGAGCCCACAGCACGGGATTCACTAGGTTCAATTTCCTCGCCAACCTTTCCATAGTTTTTTCTGGCCAAAAGCCATGCATTTCTCTCAATAGAACTTCAAGCATGAGTCTTTATCATCGCCGTTGGCCCCGATGGGGAGGTGAGGTGGTGAAGTGAGGTGGTGAGGTGGTGAAGAGGGGTCATTTTTCTGCAGCAGTAGTCATAACTTATGTAAGAGGTAGACGACGATAAAGCGGCCCCAGAACTAGGTCTTAGTGAGAACAAAGCGGCAAGTGGTGAGCACACTTTCTCTGTATCCATTGGAATCTCCATTGTTGACTGCCACTCGCTACTCTATTCTCAGGTTCTCTAGTTACAGCAACAAAAATGGTTACCACTCCAAAATGTCGCTGGACTTTCTATTTCCAGGAACCAGTCACCGATCCGTTTTCATTCTATGACCTCTTATCGATCCCTGCTGAGGATTGGAATCTAGAATCCTGTGGTCGGCGGATACTAGGCCCGAGGAAGCCCCCCTTGCGTCTGAAACCCCAGTATAAGGTTTCACTCCTTTCACCATCCCTATCTTCATTTGCTAACTACTTTCTCTCGGGATTATTCCCTCTCGAGGATCGCAGATCTTGATCGCTGAAACCGAACGATATAACACACCTGGCTATGTCTATTTTAAATCATTTATCTGAGAATGTTATCTCCGGGGGCACTAAAATTCTCCAAGCGGGGCTAGAGGGCGGAAACCTTGCCGTTGCTTATGGAAAGCCCGCCCTCGAAAAGTCTGTTAACGTCACGCTTCAGGTTGATATGCAATTCCTTACGTATATAGATATACTCGTTTATGTATGCTGAAATACAATAGGCAGCAGGTTGGAGCACTCAGAACCCTGTTCTAGCCACTTGCGTGGTTGTGGGTGCTACCGGTGCTGTAGTCTTCGCTGCCCCCGGCCTCGCAACGGCTCCAATTTTATCGAGTATGGGATTTACAACAGGCGGAGTCCAGGCAGGTATGTGCAAAACCGCAGGAATCAACAAATTGGGTCTTGTTTCCCCCCGCCACCTCCTCCCGGAAGCTCGAATAACATTATTGCCTAGGTTCAGCGGCCGCAACCGCTCATGGTTTGATTGGAAATATTGCAGCGGGGAGCGCCATGGCTATAGGACAGAGTGCTGGCGCAGGAGGAAGTGGCCTTGTGATTGTTAACGGAGCTGCACAGTTTGGGGGTGCTGCAATGTCTGTGGGAAGTGCTAGCCTAGCGTGGATCAAAGCCAAAGTATGAACACACCATATATACTGAGTTATTTTCCGTGGCCCCGACATCAAGGCTTAGCGCAGATAATATACCATGACAGAGATATTCAGTACGACAATGTATGGGTGACAAATTGTATTGTAATATACCCTTTTGTAAGATATCTCGTGCCAATTTCCTTGCCATCACGGCTCTCATCTTATAATCACCAACTAGAACGGTCGCTTGAAGGGTAATGCTGTATTTAAAGTCCTCGTTCACCTGCGACTTCTAGGCCCTCCATAGTTATTATCTACAAAGTCAAATGCAGCCAGCATCAGAAGATCAGCATCAGAAGATAGTTGTCATCTCTTTAAACTAATGATCTAAATAAAGAAATCAATCGATAAAAAGGCTGCACACCGTCGCTATCTGTATCGCATCTTCTTAACAAACCATTTCAGAGAGTTTTGCCGATAATATACTTCAATGCCTTCTTCTCACCAAATAAACTCGCTCCCGGAGAAATCCGGGATGCTTCCGATTGAACTGTGCAAGATACGCAGGCTCGATTTCTCTCTTCCGAGGGTGTTTCTTCAATACAGCATACATGAAAGTATGATGATTAAAATGATGTTTTCCATACTCCTCGCTATCATCCCATGGCGCGTCTCGCGTTACAACGATATCATCCGATAAAGCGATATCAAGAGCCGATTGTCCGACCTTCCCCCCGGTAAACCACAGAGGTGAAGCTATGCAATTTGCTGTCAACCCGCAAGCAAGGAGCTTCGCAATTGTTTTATTTCTGTGGATGAGGGCCGTATATAGAAAACTTTCCCCGTCATGGTTGTAGTAGGACGGTAGAATCACGCGGTAGTAAAGAAGAAACCGAAAGCATGAAGGGCATTCGAGAATAGTCCATGATACGGGATCTTTCGCTCTTTTTGGATGTCGGAGCATCCAGTCTATCAAAAATTTTTGACGATCTTGATAGACGCTGTCGTAGTCGTTGTAAAGATTGCACTGCTTCTGGATCTCTTTTCGGAGCCACTCTGTCTCCATAAAGCCAATCAAATTTCGCCGAAAACGAGGGAAATTTTTAACTTGGGAGAGCAACATAGTCATATGAAGAACGGAGTGAAATTCGTCTCTATGTAGCGGCGAGAAAAGGCTCAGTTGAAGGATACGGTCTAGAAGCTCAGGAGGGAGACGTGCAAGATTGCTTAAAAAAGAAAACGGTTGCCTTCGAGAGGAACACATATTTCAAATAAGAATCTTCTGCTCAAAGAGAAACAACGAAGTTATAAACCTTATGAGGGGTGGAAGGTTTAGCTTGCCTTGAAGGCGCGGGGATATAAATGACGAACTGAGGGAGTGGTCAAATACCACTAGGACCCTTCGGGACAGGCTTATTCATCGTTCACCCAATTCCCCCTAGTATTTGTACGGTATTCCGGGCATATTCGGAAGTACGGTGTTGTAACACGCCGAAGCTTATTTGTATAGTCCCTGAGATCGTTCAACCGATCTTAACACCTACAATCAATCATCTGATTCTATTGGACATGTTCAATACTAGCCAGTACATCAATTCCTCATCCTGACACAAATGCATAGTAGAAAAGTCACATGTTTACATGGTAAAAAGACAGTATTATCCTGTTTCTTGACAATAAATGAAGGATAGGATATATAGAGTAACGTCACTCACCAAATTCGTACATGTACCGCCGACCGGTGGGTGCCAATCAAATTCATGTTGAAGGTGAAATATACACGGCCACATTTTTAATTGTGGCGTATTAACTAATCGTGCACCAAAGTGTGGAGGAGGCCCAGCTCTAGACGGGGTGTGGAAGCCTTACACCATACCGCAAAGGGCAGAATGGTCTGGCCGAACGCACGAATCGCACTATCCGGGAGCGGATCAACACGCTCCTGTCAGATGCGAAACTTCCTCCTTCCTGGTGGACCGAGGTCTTGGACACGGTGGTCTATCTGAAGCTGCGCGCGCCAGCATCAAATTTTGCAAAAGAAGACCTTATACGAAATCATCTACCGGAAGTCACACTCGCTGTTGCATCTGCGACGGATTGGCTCCCGCGCATGGGTGTTGATCCCGAAAGAGCAAAGAGCAAAACTCGGACCCAGATCATCCGAGTGCCGATTGCTAGGTTATTGTGAACCGAACCAGTACATGCTGTATAAAATTCATTCAGGGAAGACAGTCTTTTCCCGTGATGTCGAGTTCAATGAGAGGACCCCAGTGGCGCCACTCATCGAGGGGGAAACAAGCAACGACCTCCCGGACAATGCTCCTCCATCACCTATCTTTTCACCAGTGGTGCCACCTCCATCTAGCGCACTGCCTACGCCACCAGCATCGCCTCCAGGCTTGGCTGAACGACTGAAAACGCCATCTCAGCATGTGGAAACACTTCCGCCGGTCAATCCAATCGAACAGGAAGCAGAGTCCACACAGGACCTCGGCTATTCCATCTATGGCCGCAGAAGAAGACCCTCACGGCGCTTACTGGAATCACTTGGCAAGGTGTACACCGCAGGCGCACTGAATACCACATCTGAGGGCACAGTCGATCCGTCGACTTTCCACGAGGCCGTGTCGTGCCCGAATCAACTGGAATGGTGGGCAGCCATCCAGAAAGAATATGCGTCTCTTCTCGAACACGGAACATGGGAAAAGGTTCTGCGAACAGACGTACCCGCCGGAGATCATGTGATTGGCTGCAAATGGGTCTTTAAGACCAACGCCAACGGAACGCGCAAAGCGCGACTGGTCATCAAAGGCTACCGGCAGAAGCACGGCATCGACTACCATGAAACATTTGCTGCGGTGTCACGGATGGACTCGGTCCGCTGCATCATCGCCAGCGCCGTGTTACGAGGATGGAAGCTTCACCAATTTGATGCGGTCACTGCATTCTTACATGGGGACGTAGACTCTTCCATCTACATGGAGTTGCCCGAAGTCTTCGAAGAACCGGGATATGTTTGCCGGCTTCTTCGTTCCTTGTATGGACTCAAGCAGGCCCCGCGGGTTTGGTACCAATGCGTCCACCGCGTGCTGGCTGCGCATGGCTTCACTATGGCACAATCGGACAACTGCGTGTTCTATAAATCCAATTGCGTGATCTGTGTCTACGTCGATGACTTTCTCGTTGCTGCAGCAAACTCGCACGAGATAGACCAAGTGCAACGAGCATTGGAAAGAGAGTTCCGATTGAACGACCTTGGAACCCCACGTTCGTTCCTCGGGATCCAATTCGACTACCATGTCGACGGAGCCGTTTCCATTCACCAACAACAGTACATCCAAAAGGTTCCTTCCGACTTTGGCATGGAAATCTGCCAGGCGAAATCTACCCCTATGAATTCCAAGCAAGACTTGAATCGCCGTCCAGACGAAGAACTTCCGGACGAGGAAGCAAAAGCACGATACGCAACCGCCATCGGTTCATTGATGTATCTGATGGTCGGAACGCGGCCGGATATTGCGTTTGCGCTGGGCACGTTGAGTCGCTTCACGTCTCAGCCACAATCGCACCACCAGGTCGCCCTGCAGCGATTACTTCGCTATGTCAAAGCCACGCAATTCGTTCGCATTACGTACCGCAGTGGTCAGTTGATCGGATACACAGATGCCGACTTCGGTGGCTCCGTCGTCACTGATGGGGCATACTCCACGTCTGGCTATGTGTTCCAACTTGCAGGCGCACCAGTCTCCTGGTCATCCAAGAGACAGGGGGAAGTGGCCACGTCTACAACTCATGCCGAGTACATTGGACAATACAATGCCATTCTGCATCTGCAGTGGCTCCGCACCTTCCTGGCCGAAACGCAATTGTATCGGTCTCCGGTCACCAACATCATGGCTGACAACCAGTCCGCTATGGCCCTCTCGCGCAATCCCGAGTTCCACAAACGGACCAAACATTTCAACCTGAAATTCCATTATCAGCGAGCAGTGCTGAATGCTGGCGAGATTGGTCTTCAATATGTTCCTACTGAGGAACAGGCCGCTGACGGTCTCGCCAAGCCGTTGGGGCCTACGGCTTTTGCCAAGTTCTTTGGTCTTCTAGGAATCGAAGCCTTGGAGACTCGGAGGCAACAAACGTGACAGCGCAGGCGCTCTTTCCACTTTATTTTCCCACGAAGGTTTTTGAGTGGTTTTACCGAGGCTTGCCTGCACAGCGTTAATCCAGTATCGCCTTGTCAACAAAGCGATCCTGAGGGGGAATGTTGTGATATGAGGCTGGTGCAGATCAGGAACCAAGCCGCACTGTCGGAATTAGCTCCGAAGTGTCTATACAGACGACCAAGTTGATTGGAAATCAACTTGGCTAATTGTTGTATATATAGGCTCCTGTATCCCTCTGAAATAACAAATCAATTAATTCCTCTGAACTACAACAGGAATCAAAAAGCCCATACATCACCGTGACCACAATAGTGGCAGTCGTAATCAGCATCGAGGAAAGCTTAATTTATCAGCATGTCTCTTCGATATTTGTCCAAGTATCACATACCGTGCAAAATATGGCAAGTGGTCTACTGCCTTTTGAAAAGAAAACTTTGCGACAAGCCAAAACTCCGGATAATGTGGTTACCACAAACCCAGCAATATACAAACAGATCACACTCTGGGAAAACCGTCGGTAGCCGGAAACCAAGCTTAGGTCAATATCTGGAAGTATGTTGCTGAGATTTATGGGTGTGGAATCAAGCACGGCGGATAGATCAAAAGTAAAAGAGGAGCTGGGGTCGGAACAAACCATCTCCGAGCCATCCTTGGCTTTGCAGTAGCTCCAGAGGCCAACCAAATAGTATTGAGGCAAATGCGACTTCAAGCCGTGTATCTGGGTTTCAATCATGCTGCTGGCAGCCGACGTTGCCTCATGGATTGCTTCATTCGCGCCGGTATGGACGCTCGACGACACGCCTTCGACGGCATTTCTTCCCCCACTTTCGATACGCGTATTGTCAATATTGAATGAGTCTCGAATTTCCAAACCATGAAGCTTTGGAAATTCCTTCAGGTCTACCTGCTGATTTCTTAGCGCATTGATTAGAATGGAAAGTTTTCGGACGTATCTTACTTTTAGAAAATGTAGACCCTTCGGCGAGGAAGACGACGAACATCCGACAAAGACAAGAGATAGACAGACTAGAACGGCGACGGTAAATGACAATGCTGTAATTGAAACTAGCGAATCCAATCTGCTCTTGGTGGAAAGCTTCATGGCTTCAGAAGGGAGAAGATAAAGGAGTGTCTCTTGACCGAATAATAGACTTTGAGATCGAGAGAACACTTGAGAACTATGCTGTATCGCAATTTAGGGAAGCATTTATACAATCTTTCCAGATATGGTCAACTTGACCCGTGTGGGCAGTGTTCTGCAAATTTAACTGAGGCCGGCGCAATTTTCCGCCTCATTCTATGGGCAGTAGTAGATAAATGTGTCAGGTAAACTATCAGCGAATAGGGATCCATAATACATAGGTGTTGTGAGGGCAGGCAGATAATTGACAGCATTAACCGCTGGAATATGAGGGCATGCAATTACAAGTGATCAGGCTGGCGAGTCAGATCTTCGGCCCACAATTATTCTCAGATAGATTCAATAATTAAGGTGGTATAAATACTACTCCACGGAGTGACCCTCGACATCTAAGTTGCCTTTCTCGTTATTCCATACACCTCCTCACCTGTAAATCACAGGTGACTTGTACTAGCCCCCGTCATGTCATTTTCTAGGCAGTCAGAAGTTGAACATTGGGAACGGAAATTATATGACTATCGAGAAAGTCATTTTGAGCTATCTGCCAGAGTGCACATCTCTCACCTCGTCTTCGAGAGTGGGTTCAGAAGACGGATGGACGGCCGGCAGAATATCCGTCGATTGACACAATTGATGAAGATGCAAGGCTGTCAACGCCTGATGAGGGACAACCACGTGCCGGTGATAGTCCCCAGGGCTCATTGGCAAGACCGCGTGCGGCCCCGATCCGGCGGTGGAATCATTCCAAGCTTGGATATGGAGCTGGACTATAGGTTGTGCGCATACGACCACGAGAACCTCATAACGGCTGCAAGGAATTTCCTTGGTCACGACAATCAGTGGTGGATCGTAGATGTCTATCTAACAGATAGCGAGGAAGGTGCGTTTGCTCAGTTTCAGCTCTCAGAATGGTTCAAACGCAAGCCCATCATTCTTTTCTTGAATAAGATTGATCTATTCAAGCAAAAGCTTGCCGTTTTACCTATTTCTAAATACTTTCCGGATTTCAATGGTTTGAATGCGGAATTTGAGGCTGCTGCAGGGTATTTCGCCGACCGCTTCCATGGCATCAACCGTTTACGTGACCGTGAAATCTACGTACATTACACCAATGCTACCGACACTAGCTTACTGAAATCGACTATGGATTCCGTACAGGACATAATCGCCCAACAAAACTTCCTTTCCCTGAACTTATAAAGCGTGCTACTTAAGATGACTTGGATTACGACATCATCTGCTAGGTCAATTTGCAGAAACTATGGAGTTACAGGAACTAGTGTTAATTTGACCATAATACTGCATTCTCTTATGGTCGGTTTGCCAATATGAAACGAGGCGTTGATTTGGTGGGGGTTAAAGCACACAATTGTACTACGGAATGTATTCTATTTGGATTTAATGGTTTGGAAAAAAGCCCCAGCCACAATGCTATTCGCCCTTGTATCCCGGCAGCGAGTTTGGGGCCGCAATTCGGAAAGCAAATGTGATACTACTTCGCTTTGATCTCACCTCGAATATTTTTGAAAATAACCTCGTACCTTGATCATCTGAAATACCACATTTTGCCATTAGTGTTAGCCCAAACAGGCATTTTTTGTGATATAAGGATGGTGTAGATCAGGAACAAAGCCGGTAGGTACATCGGAAATAATTCCTTGCACTTCCTATATAAAGACCCAAGTTGATTGGTATGTATATAGTCTCTTTAGTCCCCTCAGAAATTTAATCATTTATCTTCTCTGAATTACAACAGGCATAATGCGGATGGCCCTCACCTTAGAGGTTCCTCGCCACCGCGGGCCAAAAGGTTTCTTATTCAGATGTACATCCTATGGTCTTAGGCAAGAGCATAACCTTAATAAAGCCGTAGAATTGTTGGAACCAGCAAGCTCCGCGAGCTCGCCGCAAAGCGATGGAAAGAGGAGTGGGTGTCAGGCAAAAGCGATGCTCACCTCCGTGCGCCTTTCCTTGAACCCACGAAAGATATCTTCACGATACATGAGTCTCCGAGACGCCATTTTCATCTAAACAGCTCTATGCATAGAATGATCTGCTTCCAATATAGTGTAGTCAACAAGTAATCGAATCCTTCCAGATACTATTATTTCGCAACACGTGGAATATTGAGTGCGCGGATATGCTAAATGATACGCATATGTGTAAAACAAAATTAACAAGGCCCATCATCATCCTTCCTATTTCGTTTCTGATCGAGTCAATTATAACCGCCTCGAGGTGATGGTCCATTGTGTTGTGGTTTTCTTCAAGCTCGTGGAAGACAGCTTGTGGAAGTCACTTGGCCAAATAGCGCACCATGTCAATCGGCACATTGGCATCCTTCGGGCCATGCCAAATTCGAATTCCGCTATAAGGCACATCCTGAAACCGGAACCCCCAATCCTGAGACAGAAAACGTGCCTCCTGTACAGCTGCGCCAGATCCTTGCGCAAAAGCCTCGAAAGACGTGCTCAATATGCGTTTCCTTGCCTCTTCTGTTGACAATCTCTCCTCTCCTGCATCTTAATGTTCATTTGCCTTCTCTTCTTTCTCACGTTCCATGCCATCGATCCAATTATCTAGCCACCTTGTTACCGGGCCCGACTCCATAATCCATCGAACCGCGACGAAAAGTGGATTCAATACCATTTCTAGCGTTCCCGGGCAATAGTTCGCCGCGCGGGACAGAAGTTTCCTGCTAACAGTCACATTTTCTTGCCCAGCTACCCATGGAGGCGCTGCCGCCGCGACTGTCACCGCCGTTAGCATATATGCAGGTAGCAAATAAGCTCATGCGATTGCATATGAACCACCTTCGGAGCAGCCTAAGATGGCAAATTGTGGCAGACCCATATGTGGCACGAGAGCTCGCACGTCAGCTGGCCAGCCCAGGATCTGGCGATTGGGCTGATACTGCTCCGCACGAATTTTCGAACTGTTCGAAGTTCGCCAATTTTGACGCATCGAATCGGCCATAGATTCGAAGCCCCGAAACCAAGGTTCGAATTTGATTCGATTCGTCAAAATCGCGAATTTCGGACAGGTTCGCGAACTAATATCTAGCCTGTTTAGGAAAAAGGATTTGTGGAACGAGTTTTCGAGATGCTCGGTCCCTACAAGAATATTTCTGCTAATAAGGTCTAGAATATCAAACACCTGTACGCCCAAAAAAGCTATTACTGTATGAACATTAGGGCTTCCAACGTGCAGCATCTTTCAGCCTTAATAAGGTCCCAAGTGCCTTGCCTTTCATGGAGAAACATCGAATCCCCAGCACATCTCTCCCGCCATTGAACAATCTCTCGATATCTACCTCTGCTGCCGGTATAGCAAGGTGATCTTGCGCTATCTTTGCCATACAACTAAATTCAAGCATGTTGGCCTTCCACCAGTTTCGTATAAACTCGGACTGGCTCTGGCTTATATCGAAACCAGTGCTGATTGTCGGAGTATCAAAATACTTGTCGATATCAGACTCAGCGACGTTATACTGTGTAGTCTGGAAGGCTTCCAGAAAACGATATTCAAAGCTCTTCCAATTGGTGCTTGGAATAGTCGATACAGGCTGTTTTGGGGTGGAATATGCTTTCTTCAGGAACGCCCGGATTCGGTCAATAATCTCCTCCCCATCTGGTAGCATTTTGAGCCACTTGGTCTTGATTCGAGGGTCCAGAACGCTTGCGATATAATATATATCGTTGTCTTTGACGCAATCGTGGTACTTATCCAGGAGTGAGATTCCATCGGAAACCGGAACAGTTATTGTTGGTGAGACCTTCTGCCACTCGCCCCGTCGTTCCTTGATAGCGAGGAGTATAGAACGGAGCTCTCCAAACATACGCGCCGTCATATGAATTGAAGGTCTATCTCGGGAGACGTACTCAGTATATTCGTTGAAGGGAGCCAGGATTTTCTTGATATCTGAGAGCTGTCTCCAGTCGTTAGGTGTGAGGCGTAAGGCTTCAATATATGGATCATCGTTGACTGTATCTTCGAGGTGACGGCGACACTCTTCAGCTCTCACAATCATAACAAAGGTAGAGTTCCATCGTAGTTGATAGCTTTTGTACAGCCAGGTAGGTTATCCCACTTCTGTATCCGCTGAGGAGATCGCGCAATCCAAAGGACAAGTAGTCGAAGCTTTGCAATAGGCGAAGTAGGAGCGTTGACCGTCTTCCAGCTCCTCATAGCAACATCATCAAGGAGATCGCAGGTTTCCTTATGCGAACTAGCGCGTAGAGACCTCAATATAGTCTTCATGACCAAGTTCAAGATGTGAGCAAAGCAGCGGGTTTGGGAGTTATGGGTAAATTTCATCGTCCATTCTCGGATAATGGTCTCGGCCAGGTACTCATCGTACCGCCGAGACAGCTTTTGGTAGAGATATGGGTGTAGAGTATCGTTGTTAGATGCGTTGTCAGCTGTAATTGTCATAACTTTATCAGATATATGAAACCTCCCGAGAACCGTCGCTACGATATTAGCAAGGTTCTCTCCAGAGTGGCTGCCTTCGAATTCAACGAACTCAATACAAGCTCGATATTGCTGGAAAGCAGAGGACCTCCAGTGAGCATTAATTGCTAGCATTGGCAATGAATACTGGCTTGTCCAACCATCCAGAGATAGCGCAATTGAGGATGCTGAAGACATCAAGGTTCGAAGTTCACTGTCAAGGGCATCAAGCCGAAGATAAATCGGCGCGACACAGTATCCGCACTTGGTACGGAGTCCTGAAAGCCTGCAGACCTCAACATCGCCTTGAATGAAGGCTGTTCGACGCTTGTAAACGGTTGGCAGGTGGATACAATCCAATTCAAGGCAGCTTCTTCAAATGGGAGCTTCTTTTCCTTAGAAATCCATGAGCTTAACGGACCTTCGCACCCTGAATGGCCGTCCTAGAAGAGCTTGTGGGTTTGCTGCAGGTGCTGTTTCAACGCTGTGGTTGAAGATCGCAATTTCGACGCAAATCGAAAGAATCGGCAGGTAGATGGCGACACAATACACAGGTGTTTAAGCTCGGATCGTTCTTTATTTCCTAATCTCCAGGTACCAGATTCAGGTGTGCTAAGGTAGTGTTTCCAAACCCAGCTCCGCTTTTCGACCTAGTCTCATCTTTTTGCTTGATTTCGACCCTATCTACCTCGCATTCGACCTGAGATATCGATTGCGAAGGACGTATCCCCGTATCAAGATTCGATAAACTCATAGAGACATTGCTGGGAGCTGTAGGAGAGGTTGAAATCGGAGGAGTCGGCGACTCAAGGGCAGACCGGACCGCCATCTTCTTTCGGGGAGGCGGAAGTGGTATATCCTGCGACAACCAGCAAACCGTCGATTTGTTGACGAAGTAAGGATCGGCGATGTATACGAAGCTTCGACACGTGGACATAAATCGATGCTGGATAAGACAGGAGGTTAGTGAAGGTCGAGTCAATGTGGAATGGGTCCCAACTGCGGCTATGCCGGCAGATGGCCTTATAAAGGCGCTTCCTAAACAGAAGCAGCATCTCTTCAGGGAACTGATTGGGATGAGAGAGATCAGTTATCTGATCTGTGAAACAGAGGCTGTTTGAAGAAAAGCGCAGAAATGAAGGAATTGGAAGGTTTTAAAATTGGAAAATCAGAGGAATTGGCAGCTCTTGAAGCCAGGAACATGCAGGCTTTAAGAGCTGGGGGGTGTGTCAAAGTGCAAGGTCAAATACATGGATTTACAAGGTATTATACCATGCAAATCATGTGACCTCGAGTACCAGGCATACCATATATTACGTTTAGTCATCAGTACCGCTCAGATTGTTGAAATAGCGAGTTTTTGTCATTTATGTTAGTTAAGAGTCATCCATATCTGCCAGTTGTACCATACATTGCAATACAGACAGATTTCTGTCAATAGAAACTATATCTTGTATGACAGATCCGGCAGCTTTTCCCAATAGCTCCATTTCTAACTCCTTCCGTCGTCCTTCGAGGAACATCATGGAAATCTGTCATTCCTTCCATCTTAATTCTCTCTCTCTCTCTCTCTCATTCCTTGACACAGCCCTACTCAGAGCAGATCTTTGAACCGCCACTTTGACTGCTTGGTAAACTCAGTGCGCGTACTCTCCTAGTGATCGCATAAGCCACATACGGAAAAACATACAACAGACATGATGACCACTCCAGATCCGAAGGCGGCCTGGCCAACGGCTCCGTAATACACAATCTTGTAGTATGGAAAGCGGCCTGCACTGTCAAAATACTCAAAGGATGTCTGAAAGCCGTGAACGTCGCTGGCAACATAGCCTCCTAAGGAGAGAACGATCACCCTCACAACGATTTGAATGCAACTTCAGTAGAATCGAGCGGTGCTGGTTTCTTGTAGCCCCTTCGGGTAGATCACAAGGACAACCCCGAAGATGGAAAGCAGGACTCACACCAGGGCCACAATCACCGTGCCCTCGAGGACGTTGTCCATAAGGTTTTGAAACGTGATGTCCAAAATAGAGTCGCTCGAGGTGACGAGGTCAGATTTTGCGCGGTCTCGCAGAATGACGGCAAAGCGTACAATGGAGGAACCGAGACCGGGAAGAACCAGCCAGGTGATGGCAAGGAAAAGGATGGCAAGACGCATCCGAATCGTGCCTACGGAAGTATTCAGAGGCATTATATCCGCAAGAAAGGATTTGCTCAAATGCAGGAAGGTAAGGCAGGTCTCGTTCAAGGAAACAGTCAAACAAAGTAAAGAACAGCAGCAGAATGATGAAGCAGGTCAGTCTCCGGGCGCCGTGAATTTATAAGTGCTATGCGCTCTTCACACAAATGCTGCCTCATAAAGAATGGCCCAGCCCATAGTGCGCCGTGTTAAGTGCCTTTTTCATGCTTTGCTGCCTCAGTAGCAATCCTTATAGGCGTTTTCTCAGTAAAAATGTTTCAATTAGAAGCGCTATCTCTATCCTTGAGATCGACGGCCACGGAAACCGTCTCTGATGCTTGGCTGTAAAGCAGGTCCAGGAGTAACCCGGTGTATTTCTATAATTTACTGACCTGTTAAACGGGACGCAGCATATAATCATCATCTCCAAGACAGGTGATGGATTGTGCATAAAATATTTCAAACCAAATAGTGATCCCAGGAAATTTGCCGATACCGACACAGTTTGCCCTGGTCTTTTCGCGATATCACTTTGCTGTACACAAGAATATATCCTTTCCTGTTGATTAACAAAATACCGAACACTTCCACAGGAAGACACGTCTCCCTATTTCTGTCGTTTCTGTTGAGCATTTTTCTTTTTTGCCAGCTAACTTAGGATCTGCTTCCAACCGTAAGGCAACCCTTACTGTTCGGTGAATCAAAGCGGCCAGTCAAGAATAAATTTTGAACCGGGAAATTTAACAAAGTCCCGCTAGTGACCAGGTAACTAACATAGCTCAAGTACTATGAGCGATAGACTCACATGCTGTTGGTGTTCAGTGGTTTTCACGTTCAACGCTGATGTAAACGTTGACATCAACTTTCTGACACCATTCACCACCCGTATATCTTCAAAGGTGGTTATCTGAGGATACTCACCGCATATATCAGCAAGATAATGCCAAGCTATTGTGGACGAGGCCAAAGGCCCCAGTGCTCCTGGAAGCACAAACTAGACTCCACCGGTCGTCCTTTTTAATGTGGCTTTTGGCGCGGCTGAATTATGACGCAATAACAATCACGAGCGTCAGAAATGCAGACCCCTTCCGCATGTTTCTAATCATGAACACCTCCAATCTGAAAGCCAGGTTGCTCCCCGGAATGCGCTTCAAATCAATTGGTTCTCGGGCACCACGTGGATACGGCAACTGGACTGAAACATCGTTGATTTGATCGTCGCATTGATCTACGTACCGTGATTGAGGCAACAAATCGACATTCGCAGTCCTCCTAGGAGCCGGCGCTGATATTGGTAGTCCGCGAAAACTTGATAGTGGATATATCTTTCATGGTGGACTTCAAACATTTAAAAGCTCATGATTGTCCCATGGTGGAAGCTATTATGCCTTTCTTTTGCTCTAATAGCTTGCCAGTACAGCACCACCACTAGAAAATACCAAGCAGTCATCATGGATCATGAGCTGTCACAGGTATCAAAGAGGTCCAATACCCCCGTAATTGTGAGGAGCTTTGGCGCGACGTCTAGTTCCAAGAGCAATTCGTCACAATATCCGCAAGATTATCCCCAGAGTGTGTTTCACATATGTCGGTGAACTACAGAAGCTCTTCTCGCTTCTCCAACTCGGTGAGATCCACTGACCAATGATGCCCATGATCGCTATCTGATTCTCTGATGTCCAAACATCAAGAGACAGCGCAATCGTGCGACTACTACTGGCGAATTCTTCTTTCACAATTCCAATTTTTGCAAAATTCCTCCTTGATCCTGTTGAAGAGAGTGTCGGCCGTCTTGATGGGTAATATAGCCCCAGCTTCAAAGAATGCCCTAAATGCCGGATGCTCCACTACCGTGAAAGGCTGTCTCGTTTGGACAACCCATTGTATCAGCATTTGTTCAAGCCCGCCCTTTCTTTCGCAGGCGTCAAAAAATTGTCCAGGGTCGTTCCGATAGTTGACGATAACGTGATGTCTGATCCAGAACTGATGCAGTGCTTGGCCTGGAGATGGGCCAACAAGTTCGAAGTGGAGCCATAGCATATTCATGAATATTCATATTCCTTTCGGAGCCCCACTAAACACATATTGTAAATTTTTGATGTTGGGAGGCAACGCGTTGAGATCGCGTCGCGGCTGTCGAAGCTAAGCGGTCAAACAACCCCAATTCCACCGAGATTAACGCCGTTAATCTTCTCAATTGGTCTGTTAATCGACACCACAGGAGGGAATCCCGGTTATTCGAAACATGCGCCTATCAAAATAATCCATCACCGGCCACTTTAACCCCGGTCTCTCTGATGGCCAATCAACGCAGACTAGACTATAGGAGAGCATCTGGTCTCGTATGAAACCTCTATTACATTCGAGTCCCTCGAAACTTTTCCGCTAGCTGCGCTACACTGACGCTATCCTTGGATCCGAATGTTCTTGTGCATAATATACAGGGTAATCTCATGTGAAGTGGTCCAGAAAATGCGAGATATCTCGCGGCGGACAATTTTCGATAAACAAACAAAGAATAAAGCGGCGGCTTTCTATACCCCTGCTCACATTGGTACGGCGCGATGATACTCTCAATGGTGATGTATAAAGGTTTACTTATTTCAAAGAGTAACACAAGCAGCCTTGCTTTACCCTTTCCTTTGCTGACAAGCCGCGTGGCAGCAAAACGAAAATTAACCTTCCTCCTCGATTACGAAAAAATTTAATGTCTTCAATCTCTCAACCACTCTGCCTTGTTCGCTTCCTTTTGATGATTTTGTACCGAGGTCCACGCTGAGAATTGTTCTCACGTATAGGTGAAGGGAGTGAAGGACTGTGGCTTATCTCCAAAGTCGGTCGTATGGAGCTGGGCTGACCACGAGTGAAAGAATCATGATAGTAGGCACCCTCAATTTTGTGAAATCCATGGTAATAAAGCCGCCGAACGAACGAACGGTAGCTCTTTGTTGAAAGCTTTGCGAGCCGATGCGCAGGGAACTTGCTTTCTGGAGCAATAAAGACAGATCGACCATCTTCTGACCAACGCATTACTTCTTCATTTTTCGGATCATCAAGGAACCTTTCTCGAGTTAGGGGATAATTCAAGAGTATCAACGTTCCAGTTGGTGTTTTCACTTACTCGCTCAAACTCTGTATGAAATCGGATGTGTGTAACCTACTCCCTTGAATCGCGTCTTCATTGGGCGGTGGACTGTCACATTGCAAATCTTTTTCGGCGAGAGCGCCTCCTAATAGACCAGGACCATGCGGCTCTTCGATGGTTGAACGAGCCATTTGATCACTACTACGATAACGGAGAATCGTAATAGTGGGAGGTGAGTCTCGGTAACCTGAGCTTTCATGTTCTGCCGAGGCAGCAGGACCGAAAGCGCCTTCAACTGGAACAGAGGATTCAGCACTGTCAAATGGTAGATCTTCTCGGTAGTTGGCGTGGTGTCTATTTTCAAAAAGCCGAGAGATTAAATCGCGGTGATTCCGAAGACGTCGCGCAACAAGCGAAATTTGTTCCAAGACTAAATTGGGCCTTAGCTTTTTATACAACGTCAGACGAATTTTTCAGGCACTCACCTTCGCCTATCGTTTTCCGAGCATCAATAAGCTCCTGCAATACCGTGTCGTTTGATTGAAGCTCCTTCTTGCAATCATCTTTATCTGGCCAAGGGAAGAGAAATCGCCAAGGCCTACCAGACCGTAGGAGTTTGAGATCAATTTCTGACAGCTCGACGCTAGAACTTCCGATCCCAAACTGCGCTGGACCCTCGAACTGGGGACCTGCAAACAGAACAAGCCTCGTCCAGGTCAACGGTGGTCCTTCCCTCACGGGCGGTGTAGTAATCGAGAAAAGGCTCTGTAGGCTCTTGCTCAGGCTCTTGCTAGTCAAATCCTCTCCACGGCCAAAGGCAATACTACCACCTTCGTTTAGTATTGACAAATGATTTGACAATTCGGTCGAAAATTCAGAAATGGAGATATTGGCAAGCCTGAGAGGTCTTAGACTTTTATCATGATGTTCAGAAATAAAGTTGTTTACTATGTTGTCAATAGTTTGGTATCTTCCATCGCCAGACTCTTTGTTGAAAGGCGTGGTCATCATTTCAGGACCACGGGCTTAAGCATACCTTGAATCCAACGAGAAAGGATAGGAGAATATGCAATGGCGTACGTCGCTCGCAGAAGCGGGTTAAAATTTCTCCGTATTACTAATTTGTTGACCGCCCAAGGGGTCTACGTTCGCATATCCAGTGTCTTCTTGGTGACAGTTTCTGCCCAGCAAAAATTGGAGCGGTGGTATGGGAAATCACGGACGGTTTCGGGTAGTCAAGTAGAGCTACCGACCAAGACTCGACGATAGTCAGCCAAAAGGTCATGTCTACACCTTATCCCGCTACAATCAACGACCTACCTGCGTGCGACCGGTTGAAAAATTTCCATTGTGCCCCTGTGTTCCTCCCTCACTAGCGAAGGCGAAGAGCAAGACTTGGCTTCCGGCTTCAATCAACATTATCATCCGATGACTGCCACAAGTCCGCTCGTTGGAGGGCTAGACCGCCGGCGGGCCTTTGGTCCTTTGTTTTCACTAGGCATGCCCTGACGAACAATTGGTACGGTAGACATGAATTAAAGTCTGTGTGGAATAATCGATCTTGTGTGAACTGGTCTTTTACTTTGTTATGGGGAGCGAAGTGGAAATATCTAGTGAGAGAAAAGATATCTAACACTATAACAACCATTTGAAAGCCGCCTACATATTGCATGGGCCCGGCAGGTAGTTAGTGTAATTTGTTGAGAATTGTCCTTCTTGGGAATTCAATTCCCGAAGTGCATCGCAAAACTCCATAATTCTGACCTGGTTGTTGTCCCACGTGGATAAGCCTCACATGGTCAAGTGATAGTCTGACACATTGATAAGAAATATTGTTAAAGCCCGACATAAGTTTCCATGCCAAGTTTTGAACCACGCCGTGAGAGAATATATACACACAGATAGACCTCTGCATAGCCCACAAAGCCCATAGCCCACCCAACCCAAACCAACCCACCCCACCAAAAATGGGCTGGGTTTTGGGCTCATTCTTCGGGCCCATTGGTGGGCCATGGGCCTCCATTATGCACCAAACATACAAACATGCCGGTTTATCGCAGCTGCACAATTATCCTACAATCCCACAGTTTCTTCTAAGGCCTCCAAGTGTAAATCGCTTGGCATTGGAAACCTGAATGTAAATCACTTGGCATTGGAAGCCTGAAAGTAAGTCGCTTGGCATTGGAGGCCCTACATATCTGTCGAAATAAGTTACTTAGAATGCTCCTCCATGTTTGCATTGTTTATGTTTCGTCCTTAGTCAGCTGTAAACCCCATAGTTACAAATTGCCAGAAACTAGGGGTAATAAAAATAGACTTGTCATATATTCCTATTGGCTGGTAGAACCACAATTCGATAATATCAAAGAATTTCAATCAAGTCTGATCAAGCAAGGTGCCATCAAATAGCACTTTAGCTATAGTAAAGATATCCAGAGCTTGACGACCTGTGGCAGGTGAAGAGATGTTGTGCAGAACGCGGTCGCATAACTCGAGGCTCTGGTGGTGGATACAGGGGAACATAAGCGGCACCATCCCCGTCCAGCCTTTTCATCCATGGATGGCCTTCCTCCTTATATGGACATGACCAGTAGCCTCGTCCAAAAGGAGATCATCATGGTGGGGCCAATCACGTACCTGATGTCCATGATCCTTGGCCCCTACAATGCCGCCTAAGTAGGCACAGCATCACTAGAGACCAACTCATAAACCGTTGTAATATTCATTTTCAGCCCCAAATCTTCTATACAAAGCTTGATCTGCGCATTATTTGCCCCGTTTTGAGTGCCTACACGCGGCTGTGCCGTGCGACTGAGTGGATCTTCATTTCAATTTTCCGAACAAGAAGATACTTGTAAGTTTTCTCAGATAAAGGGAAAGCCAATAATACGGTTGACCTGAACTTCAACTGATGCCTCCATTGCCTCTAATTATGTTTTGACGTAATGCTTAGTCAGCTATTTACACAAACCCCCCGCCCCTAGGAGTGGGGTGATTACTCCTTGCCAGGCACTATATATAGAATCTGATCACAGCCTAATATGGATCTTGCGAAGTTGGTCAGTAGTAACAGCATAGCCTTCATATCGTAATAGTTTACTAGTTTTAGTGGTCACGTCACTAATTCTTGAACTCTTTGTACCAAGGCATATAGTTGATAGGCGTATGTGTATCTTTGTGAGTTCTAGGACGATGGAAAAGGCATATAAACAGAGAAAAGCCCACTATCTTCTACTACAACTTCCTCTCTATACCAAATTCTTCTTCTCTATATTTACATTCACCTTTATATAACATTCCCACTATGAGATTCTCTAAGATCCTCGTTGTCGTTTTCTCGACTGCCTCTGTAGTCCACGCCCTCGCTATGAGTCAGCGAGATACCGGCCTCGAAGCGCGAGGTTGCAATTATGATAGCTGCGACAATTGCCATGACAGGGACCAGTACTGTGTTTACTGCGACACTGGAGGCGGTATTGGCGCCTCTTGTGCTGTTTGGTTCGTCTTTACATGACCCTCGCCTCATGATAGTAATTAGTATCTCTAACCAAAAGTTACTGTAGCTTGGCGCACTGTGACCCTTGCTGCTAAGCAAATCGGCTGCTACGGAAGCTATGTTGTCACCTCACCATCTGCCCTGTGACCAAGCCTGTAAGGGATTCCACCAACCTAGCTAGCATTGCTAATACGGAGAGACGACAGCAGGATAATTTTTCTACTTCATCACCCGCAAAACTCTACCTTCTTTGTTTACTTGTTATGTGTACCTTTCTTTGTCTACTTTCTTTAGTATTTTAGGCCTCAAAGTACTATTGAAGTTTAGACCTGTCCTTCTTTAGGTACTTAAACTCAATGTGTTATTCTATTCTTTATGATTCGTTAACAGTGATTATAAGTACCAACATATTCTACCCGGGAAAGTTGGATATGAGTACTATTCTACTCGTAATACATCTTGGCGACGGTTCTCGAGAGGTTTCATATATCAGTTAGGGTGATGACAGTTACAATTGTACTAGTTTAGATTTGAACAAAATGAAATTGAGGGCATTTGTAGGCCTCAAAAAAATACAATGGGTCAAAATTGGGGACACTGTATTGTGCATCAAGTTCGGTAGAGCTTGCTGTCACCAATTGTATCAAGTTACACCTGTAGACATATTCCTGTAATAGCCATTTGATTGAGTTCTAATTCCTAATTGTATTTTAAAATGTGGAACTGTCTTCAATATACATCATATCCCCTTAGAAGTTTAGAAGTGTCTTCCGTGTCTCCCAGGAATTAAGTCGTCCACCAAGCCGTTGAAAAATTGAGCAGACTTCAATCGGAGCTGCAGGGTACAAGGGGTCAACAAAACAATCATGACCTTATGATGAGTATTGACTGCCAAGACACGCTGTCAACCCGATAAGCAAAACCCCTGCAAATCAGCGACGCGAAAGCAAGTGGAGAAATTCGTATAGCTCAAACGCGTTGAACCAAATTATGATCTCTGAATCGGCCTTTCATTTGCATTCTCGAAGATCAAAGGTTCATAACCGAGCCAAGACTATACCTCGCCAAAACCTGTCCATGGATATTCTCATGGCGTCCGAGTCCGCGGACGTGGATCGGACCCACTTTGGACTGGGCGATAGGTGTCCGCTCATGGACTGCCCAAAGTGTCCAAAGCCGCCCAGAATGCATAATGTCAACAAAAGAGGGTCGCAATTTTACTAGTGCGCCCAAGGAATATTCAGCACCCCCATCTGCCTGATGATTCTAAGGCTCTCAACGACCTTACTAAGCTCATCCCCTATTTATTCTGCACTTTCTATAGTATAAAAATAACACTCTCAAGTACTCAATTGGCTATGCCCGTACTAGTCCGTACTGTAATGACCACGTTCCGACAGTAGTCAATAATGCAGTTGCCGCGGTAATGTATGGTAATTAATTCGGTCGTATTTGATTATGTGATACTGGGATTACATAATATGTGGTGCCGACAGAGAAACGGTGTGGTGCCTGTAGAGATTCCCCGCACCATATGCGGGGAATCACTAGGGACACAACAGCTTTCTCTACTGGCACAACAAATTATGTAATACCCGTATTATATAATCAATTTTGCCTGACATCGTTACCATACATTACCGCAGCAACTACATTACTAACTACTGTAGCAACTACATTCTATGCCATCATGCACTATAAGAATTCGCTCTCTTACTACCTTCAATTTCTCTGCACTCTTCATCTAATCTAACCTTCATCTCACTATGGAGCCACCAAATGAGCAAGTCTTTGAAACCAGGGAGCAGCTGCTTACTTGCATACAACAACATGCCTTATCTTATGGGTATGCCATTACTACTATATCATCTAATCCACATAGGAATATCACCCTTAGTTGTGATAGAGGGGGTATCTATCATGATAGAATTGATGCTCTAGATGGGGCAAAACGCTGGAAAACTAGCACGAAGCGAATCGGCTGTCCCTTTCGTCTCTATAGGAAAAAGCTTGCTAATAATCGGTGGCAAATTCAGGTTAGAAATCCTACCTATAACCATCAACCCGATGATAATATGATAGGGCATTCTCTAGCGCGGCGTCGGCAATTAACCGGAGATCAAAACAATACTATTAATTATCTATCAGAAATCGGATTAAAGCCACGACAGATTATTAGCCTCCTACGAGCGGAGCAGCCTACTACCTTAATTAAACCGTCTGATCTCTATAATATTCGCGACGAATTAAGACGAAAGAAACTGGGCAATTATATACCGCTTGAATTCCTTAGGGAGACACTTCAAAATAATAGTTGGAGAGATATATTTAAGTAGGATGCCGAAGGCTATATCCTTTTCTTTATGTTTGCTCACTCTAAATCAATTAGATATACTAATTAATATAATAGGGTCTTCTTATTAGACTATACCTATAAGACGAATCGATATAAGATGCCTCTTTTACATATTATCGGTCTCTCGCCGTCGAATTCATCCTATAGTATTGCTTTCTACTTTATATAAAATAAGTAGGAAGAAAGCTATAAATGGACTCTACAGACCTTTTTTTTATGGCTTAACCCCTTACCCTTTCACCTAGTTCTTTATACTGATAGAGATCTTACTTTAGTAGGCGCAATTAGGTCTATTTGTCCTAAAAGCCCACATTTACTATACGTTTGGTATATTAATAAGAATGTGCTTACAAAGACAAAGCAATATTTCTCTTTAAATAAGGAGTTCGAGGCTTTTATACAATCTTAGAAAGAACTTATTATTTCAACTACTATAGTTGAATATAAGGATCAACTAGCTAAGTTTGAGACTAGATTTAGTCTTACTCCGGCTGCTCTTCGATATGTGAAACAAACTTGGCTAACCTATAAAGAGATATTTATTAGGGCTTAGATAGGACAATACCTTCATTTTGGTAATTGGGCGACCTTACGAGTAGAAGGCTCTTATGCTTTTCTAAAAAAGTATATCGGGGCATCAACGGGTGATATGCTCTTTGTTTCTGAGCGAATTACAAACGCTATACAAGCTCAGCACTACGCCCTTTTATCTGATCTTACTAAAGATCAGATTAAGACGCTTAATTTCTACTCACACTTTCTCTATTTAAATATTAGAAAGAGAACCTCACGATATTCGTTGCGTTTAATCTCCGAGCAAGCTTCTATAGCTAAGAGAGCAACCCCCGAAGCACCTCTATCTAACTGTACTAATATATTCACTAGGACAATGGGTCTTCCATATGCCTATAGAATTGCTCCCTTATTGATGAACCACCAACCAATTCCACTAAGCGATATTCATCAATTTTGGAGGACGGGCCTTAGTAATAAGCAATCAGAGTATCTGCCAATACTTGATCCTTTATTACTAAGACCACCGACACCAAGAAGATCAAACCAATATGATACATCATATCAAAGTAATAAATCATCTGACCAAAGGATTATCAAGAAGAAAGCGCCATCAAAGTGCTCAAATTGTGGGGAAATCGGTCATACTATCCGTTCCTGTAAGGTATAACAACAGGCTGTATATAATATGAGAGGCATCAAATTGATTTTAGAGGATAGTAATTGAAGTAAGAGAGCGAATTCTTATAGTGCATGATGGCATAGAATGTAGTTGCTACAGTAGTTTATTGGTCTGATGAGTGTACTATTGAACGTGGTATCGGTCAGCGTCGAAAATGGACATTTACCCGTCCAAAGGACCAGCTTTGGGAGCACGAAGAAGAGGGCCATCAAGTCCAAATGGTTCCAACCCGTGGAAAATAGATTAAACAGATGTTTTGGGCTGCCTTTTCTGGTCTTCCGCGACGTTCTGGTTTGATTCCATTATTTGGCGATCCTCAGTCTCGCCGCGGTGGTGTTTCATCTCGGACTATTGAAGAGCTTTACAGACGTGTTCTTCCAACACTTCTTAATAGTATTGATCAAGATGCTATTTTTCAACAAGATAACGCACCGGTACACACTGCCTATATCATTCAGGGGACCCTTAATGAGCTTGGATGTGATATTATGGAGTGGCCTCCCTATTCGCCTGATTTAAATCCAATTGAGAACCTATGGGCGCTCCTAAAGGCAGAAATACTAAAGCGACACCCTGAGCTAATGCAGCTCCCAAACAACGAAACTACGCTTGATCTACTAGTCGACGCTGCCCAGGAAGCGTGGGAGGGGTTAGATGTTGAGATGTTCAAGCATCTATCTGATACTATGCCTCATAGAGTTGCTGATGTTATTAAATATGAAGGTTGGCATACCAGCTATTAAATTGGATTGAATTTATTTTCGAGGTTTCTGCCTGGCAATATTAAAAGTGGGCCTACAAAGTTGGCCCCTGGCCGAAGTACCCAAGGTCAAATACTCATGGAACACCACTGTATCTATAAAAAAACCCCCTTTACTAGCAAATGGCGTTTGCTACGGTCGCATATTGCCTAAGGTAAAGTCTTCCTTC
>JAHAQQ010000134.1:0-38606 GCA_019190355.1 Penicillium palitans
AATCAGATAAACAAATCCGGGGAGACTACGAGAATTCATGGGCAACAACGTGAGTTAGTCAAAGACCATTTTGCGTGATGAAATTTCTGACATCTTTGCCAGTCCTTCTCAAAATAATTTTCTGGAGCAGCCTTCTGAACGAGCGGATCAGACCCCTGCCGTATCTCGCAATTCGTCAGGAACGACGCAAGGTAAATCTCTGGACAAATGAGTAGAACGTCCGTTGGAAAACGCCTCACATGTGATATGGTATTTGATATTGATTTTTAAGCGAGGGAAGGCGTCTTGGCCTGACTGTGCTGTCATTATGGCGCTTTGCTTGTCGACATACAAGGTTGTTGGATGAGCAGGATGACAGACCGGATGAACACCTGCAAACAAGCGTCGAAGAAACCTAGTTCCATAGCTCGTGTTTGCACCTGCAAATTATTCAACTTGATGAGTGGATCGAGCTATGGGTGGTTGTTGCTTCGATTGCCAGTATACACAGGCGTCGTTGAATAGGAATGTATATTCACCCGTAGAGCGTCGATTGTCAACGTCTGCAGCCAAGTCGGAATCGGTATATCCATATAGCTCCCTCCCTGTCTCTTCCACTAAAGACTAGACGTAAATCATCGGTGGGTGTACTTAAGGTATGCCGCTTCCATGTTCTTGGCCGTTGGATTTGAACTGAACTTGGAGGGACGTCATAGCGAAAATATAATATCTGGCCGTGTTGCTGTCATGAGGTACACTAGACCTCCCATTATCGCTTGGTATTGCTTTCTATTTCTCGTCTTCTCATGATTCTTGAAGGTTAATCTTGTCCGAAAGCGGTGTCGTAATTGTTAGAATTCAATATAACTTGTGTTTGGTCCCTCGCTTACTGGTCTATTTCTTGTTGATAGCCTCCAATTGAGTACAGCGATTCCGGAGAAAAATGTGGTGGTGGACCACTTTGATAGTCATATCGTAAGTCTTATTGATCTCTCTTTTTGTTTCTGAAGAAGGGATTGAAAAAGAAGATTAATTCACCTTTGGCGAATCGCCGATAGGGGCGCGGAAAAGAGGATTCGGCTGGTTGTGGTCCAGCACGAGAAAGACCATGTGGCTGAGTTTGTTAACATCACAACCCTTCTAGCTAGTAAAAAATGAAAGATATGGGGATGGGATGCGGTTTACCCAATCTCAAACGCCTCGAATTGCTGTTCGTCAGAAGGACCCCTGAGCACGGTTACTCTACGTAAAACAGAATCGATGCGTCACAACCAACCAGTAGTCATCTTCTTTAACGGCCTGGTATCTACATTTCGGGTTAGTCTCAGGAAGCGATCTTGGGTTGGAAGTGGACTGACCTTCGGCCGTTTTCTAACCGTCCCCTTGCGATCGTGGATGCGATGGAGGTGGTCTCCCTAGAGACATACCGGACTGAGAATGCGACCATAGGTATTATCCGCAATGGCACTTACGACTGAAAGTCTTGCGGATCCGTGCCATTGCCAGTGGCCATAGAGTAGAAATCAGGGTCCTAGAGCGAGAGGTGAGAAATAACCACATTAGGTCATGAGAGCACCACTTACCACCGCGATTTGCTCCATCTTTCAACCCTGGTCGCGACACTTTTCCTAAGGCTGTTGACGCTGGAGGAAATTCCAGGAAACGGCTAAGGAAAAATGGGGGAAAGGTGGGGTGTTAGGTCGGCTACGGGACTCCCCGAGCGTCCGCTCGACCCGGAGTATGACCGAGTTAGGTCTACGCTGGGTGATCTCAAAAGTTAAAAAAGTACGAGGGGGGGCGGGCTACTAGTGATAGGTCCAGCGTTGACCCTGGTCCACAGTCCAGACCCACAGCTTGACGAGATTTACCGTATCCTCAGCCAAGCATAAAATCAAGTTACGCTGTAACAAGCTAATCTTGCTGTCGCAAGAGGCTGCTGAAAAGGTCATGCATAATGACAAGTAGGTTTGGCAACTGCGTTTCCTCATTCCAATTATGGATAGCTCCACAGGGGGCTAATTGGGCCCACGTCGCGCAGCAAGGGTGTTTGACAGAAATCAACGTATGGCGAGCGTATTGGTAAAATTCATGATAGTAAGATTCGCTGACTAACACTAAGGCCCGAATTTGACAATCTGGTCGGACATTATTAATAAGAGAACGCGCAGTCAAAAATAGTCACATGTTTCAGCAGTAAAAAGACCGGGTAGTAAGTAGTATTTTTGTTGGAGACAAACTGCACGACCTTTTTAAGAAGTAGCATGCATGAGAACCCGGAAACTGGCAGTTAGGCCTTTCTGTGGTGGCTGGGTGCAGTTTCTTCTTCCCACAATTCAGGTAGACAATCATGCCGCAAGCACTGCGTTAAAGGCTGACCCAACTTCCGTTGTTAGGGCCGCTGATGGTATTTCCACCAGTGGTATTTCCGGTAGTGCATTCATGTCACTGCCTCTGTTGTTGCCGCTGTTGGTATTTGAGGTGATAACATCACCAACATTGCCGCCTTGAGCCGCCGGTAGACTGGGGGCGCCAGTTTCCAGGAGGACCTCAGTTTCTAGGAGGGCCGCTGTCAGGGATATATACATGAAGCATATGGAACGGATGGTGATATGATCTACGCGGGACCCACATGGTGTATATGGTTGCCCCTAAACGCGAGGAAGCTACCTTTCTTTTGCCTCCTCGCGCTACGTCTTGTATAGAGTCGACTATAGCTTATTTTAATATTGACCACACACCTGAATACGCCGTCCTCATCTACGGATACGTGAGACCCTCGCACCAGGGATAATAGAGCTTCTAACGAGAACATGACTGCTTTCCTGAAAGTGCAGGTATGGGATGGGATGTCCGCTGTGCCTAGGATGCAATGGAGCGGCGTTCGGGGCTCGTGTGTGACGCTGGTGATCAATTTGGTTATTTTACTTTTCTGCCACCTCCACGTTGTGCCGGTGAATTCCGGCCATGGTCCTGTTAGTAAAAGCGGAAACGTATACGAGCTCATTTTCGGGAGTGAAAACATGTTCAGGATTATTCGTCCAGGCCAACATGCCGGTAAAACACCTGCGCTTGCCCGAGTCCCAGATCGGCAGAAAAATAATGTTCCTGGGTTCAGGAAATATCTTAATCAGGTGGTCAGTATCTTTGCGAAATGTTGACTTGTCCCGCTTTTTGCTGGATGAACGTCGCTCATTGGCATGGTAAGCAAAATCAGTTATATCCTTTTTGCTCAGATCTTGGATTATTCTGTGAGGTCTCGTTGCTAATGCACTGCGATGCGGTATCTACCGCTATACTGCTGATCGGTGGGTTGCAAGAAGAATGTCTCATTCTGGGTCACTCTTTGTATCCAGTGGGCCGTGCACTGGGACCACCATGCATTTGTGGAATGGCATAGCTGGCAAATTGCCAGTTGCTTTGGAGAATCTCGAAGGACGTGTTCGGTCATGACTACTTCATGCTCGAAGGCTCTGGATACGACATGTGTTATGTTCGCGCTTAAAGTGGGTCTCCTAGGCTCTATTGCTACACTACTATATGAATTATTTGCCGGTTCTAGGATCCTGAGGCGTATACATCGCAGTGAACCCAGATGACATTTGAGTTCCGCATATCGTATCTCCACTTATTGTAAATGCCTCGCGTGTATCCCGACAATGTTGTCAGAGATCGAGCATATATAGTAGCTTGGGTGTTTGGTCGCTGACCAAACATTGTGCCTTTTTCGCCAGATGGCGTAGTGGTAAAACCCAAGCACCCACGAACCGTCACATACGCTCCTGTCTGAATACAAAACTGCTTTGGGAACACGTTAGTTAGACCTGGGACCTGTTACGCTCGTAGGACCCTACTTCTGGGTCCTAGAGTCAACATTCTGCTTTCTGTGGTCGCGGAAAGCTCTTACAAGACACCCTCACCAGACCTGCGCACGAACCTGAGACATTCGACCACTCCCAAAAGGCTTAGCCATAGCCCCAGGAACCGCTTATGATTCTAGGAATTAATACCGCTGTCAACAGGAACATGACTTTGGCTCCTCGAAGTGGGGGTAAAAGGCCCCAGAAGCTACGTCGGGCTTCCTGGGGTCAAATAGACCCCTAGAAGCTGCTTATATGCTCCCAGAAACCGCACTACAATCTCTGGGAGCAAGGGAACTCCCAGTGCCAAGGCGTGCGTTCCCGGGGCCGGTAGAGCTGTTTGAATGCTGCTGGTGTTCAATGGTATTTTAAATCCAACGTTGACGCCAACGTTGATTCAGCTTTCTGACACCATTCACCACCCGTATATCGCCAATGGTGCTGGAAGAGGAACACTCAAAAAATACTATCATATCGCTACATTACGAGCAGGTTATGATCAAAGGACCTAGAGGCTCTAGAAATTTTGGAAGCACAAAAAGAAATACCCTCGTCCAGTTGGAACTTTATCGTGGCTGCGCGGCGCGGCTGAATCATGGCCCTCTAACGATCCTTGAGGCGTCAAAAACGCAATTCTCTTCAATACATCCCTAACAACGGCTAACTACGATCTGGGTGCCATGTTGCTCCTGAGAATATGCTTTAAATAAATTGACGGCTCGGGAATCATGTGGAGGCGGCAACTGGATTAAAACTTAACATCCTTGATTCGCTCGTTGGTACATGTAACGCTATTGTGACCAAGTATTGATATCCATATATTCTTTGTGTAGCGACAGTGGAATGACTTCTGAAATTGCGTCTATGTTGCCAGTCAGATAGGCTTCACATTGCAACACACGTCCAGGAATGTTTAGCTGCATGCTTTAAAGTAGCCAAGTCTTCTTGCTGCCCTGTTGAAGGTATAACTTATGGACCCCTAAAAAGGGTCTGTCAGTAGTAGTTCATTAATTTTGTATGATAAAACCGCTCACTCGGGTGTTCGAATAGCACAACACCTTCGTTAGGGAGAAAGTCCACATCTTCAGCAATTTCGCACTGCAGATCCCGGGTTCGGCCATATTGATCCTCAAATGTGAGGCGAACGCTTTCTACCTCTCCTGTAAAACATTTTCCAAGGTAATCTGTCTCATCATCCCCCAGATAAAAATGGCTAATCGGCATCACCGTGGAGATGACATTGTTGTTAAACCTAGATCTGGGCATGGCAAAATGCTATGATTTATCCAAAAATATTCAGAAGCACGAAAAGGAGAACGTCCACTGGGAATGAACATGGATTAGCTTCGAGTATGTGGAGCAGAAACCTGATTTTATAAGAAATGTAAAACCATCAGACTTTCATCGTGCGTCTGAAAGCCCGCCCACATCGAGTGAACCTCTAATAACCAGCAGACCAGTTTTCTAAGCAAGCTCGAGTTTGGCGTGGGCGTCTTACCGCCATCAAAGAGTTCCGGCCGAGCGTGGCGGTAACTCGGAGTTGGCTCAGCTTTTATGGTTTCTCGACGATATTAGTTCGAGATCGGCGGTTGGTCTGGTCTCAAACTCTGGAAAAATGACCCTTGACACGCCTGAAATATAATTTACAAATGCAGAGACTAAGGTAAGGATATTCGGGCGACAGCAGCTCTTCAAATCCATGTATTGTATCTCTGCATCTCAGGGACTTTTGTGTGGGGGCGACCTGCTTAGTAGAACACTCGACCCCTACTGCGAGCCTGAAACTCAAAGATGTTCTCACAAGATGGGATCGCAGCCATCAACAAAAATTCTGCTCAACTTACGTACAGAACAGTTGTCTCGATTACGATCGCACAAAGGCATGTCAAACTTTGGCAGATGATCGCCTTCGCTAGATGAATTCCACTATTAGGAGGTACGCGCATTGAATGGGCTCTTGGCATCCTTGCTCCCTGCTGCGTGGAGGATCACATGAACGACCCACTCGTATTTGTTTCTCGTATTTTGAATTGGCTGCAAGGCCGACCTGCTGTCGCACAAGATCATCGCCCATTTTTTTGTCTACTGGTGTCTAGTACATGCAGAGAGACAAAGAGTGAGTGTCTGGGGGTAAACTATTTTCAAGAATCTACCGTAATTGATCGGGGCCATGGAGAAATATCAGGGAATTAGAGTTGCGGGGTCAGTAAGTCAGCTTGCTTCTTGGTATCATCTGATTGGGAGACAAACGGCTCCACAACCCTCACTAATGAGGAATGATGCTTTCGTAGCAACGGCTTAGATGCCCTATAGGGGCCATTTCCATGCTCAGCCGACAAATGCGTTACATAACAACAGCGTCGTGCTTCTTTTCTAAGGCCATCACTTTCTGCTTAGCGTCATCATCTGGGGCAGTTCGGCAAGCGGAGTTTTGGGAAGATTGTACATTACGCTTTGTCCGGACGGCCAAATATTTTCTAGCACCATGTAGATTACCGTAATGTGCTAATTATCTCATAACTCCTTTAAGGGATCTTGGCAAAAGCAGATCGAGCCAGATCCTAGCAGATCGGGTATAGTGCATTTTCAGTAGTATATTTTCGGCAATTGGTCATTCTAGTTTCACGGTAAGTGTATGTGTTGTGATATGAGGCTGTTGCAGATCAAGAAGCTTCCAGTTCTTTCTGCGTGGAAGAAATACATGATGCAAGTAGATGCCTTCACTGTGTATATATATATAGCCTCGTGTCTCCCTCCGAGAAAACAATCAATTCATACCTCTGAACTACAACAGTATGCATTCCTGCCTAAACATAGCTTGATCTGGCCACTTGCTGCCGAGCCGACATATCATAAAAGTTAGGGTTGTAGACTTTCCGCTCTTTCTTCCCAGCAGCCCCTTGCTTTACCCCCATTTGCTTTTGACAGATTCCTTGGGAAGTATTCTTCTGACGACCACAGGACCTCTTCATTCTGATCTAGTCTCCAATGACATGTTGGACTTCAATGGGCGGATTTTTGCCGTATACCCTCTATCCTTTCCGCGGCCAAACAAGGAATCTTTACTGACCGAAAAAGATACAACTTGAGCTGCGTCGCTCGCGCGGTCCGCGATCTTTATAAACACAAAGCCCATCTCGAAACTCTCGGTGACTCTGAATATGTTTTACTACAACGCTATTTTACGGTCTACTGCCTGATGATGTTCTTTGATTGTCTATGCGCAGTTGGCGTCGATACATACAATGAAGATCTCTGTGATTGCGTTCGGCTTGGAAGCAATCGGACTTCATCAAGATTCGATGATATTGTTGGTATAAGGATCGGAAAGGATGCTTTAGAACACTTCACCAGCCTTGGTGAGCCATTGCTGGAAGAAATTTATCGGAGGCGAGGCACGAGGGATGATCCGATATTACAAGACCTTTCGGATAGATATGAGGATTTGGAAAGACGATTCTGGGCCGCTATGAAACACCTAGGGCACGATAAAGTGTTAGTGTCACGCGAAATAATCACGAGAGGATATCGGCTAGAGCTCAGTGTGATGTCTAGTGCGGCATTGAAACACTGGGGTCACTGAAGAAATGCACGTATGTAATGAACGAGATTTCTCGTGCGAAGCACGGACTCAAGAAGCTTTCAGCGAATACGGGCTAAGTGCCTCAGCGGCTCTTGGGTCGATATATTCTCCCCTTGCCTGGTGACCTGCGTGACCACTCGAAATAGAGATGGCATCAGGCTTGAGGTGGTCATTACGAAGCTCACGCGCACGTCGTCCGTCAAGTCTCAGTGGCCGATTCAAGATAACTCCGTACTTCACCGTGATTCAGATTTCAAATTGGAATCTTGCCGTTCCAGGTGTCGGGACATATCCCTCTATCAGAACAAGCTGGCGTCTGATAGATCACATTTCTGTTTATGTAACCTTGCGCTAAGCTGCGGATCTGGCGTATGGGATTCAGGGGTATTCTGAACCTCGCTGGAGATTGACATCTATCATACACGAATCAATCAACCTTTGCTTTGGAAGCATAAACTGTTCACTTAACTGTGTACACGGTACCTAGCTGGTGATACCAACACCAGGATTTCATTTCTTGTTGATCTCCGCATATAAGCGAGTAGTTTGGGGTGGACAACAAATGCGATCGCGGGCCAACAGTTGAGCTAACTCCCCACTGGCTCCTTTAATGCGGTCGAAACAAGGTCTAGTACGTCATGGGTGGCAATGAAAGCAACCCCGGTGTGGTTTTATCAGTCTACTTCTGACTCTCGAGCACAATGTCACATCCATTTCATTTTGATCACCAAAATGGACCACCCCACCTCGACTTCCCCATCGTCCAGCCAAGAGACAATGCCGGGTATCCCAAGATCCAGAAGATAAGCCCGAATTGCAAGTTCATCCACAAACAGTCTTCAGACAGATGATGCAACCGTCGAACCCAAGGTCAGTCAGGCCAAATTCGAGAAGAAACGGGCGAAAAATCACTAAAACAGCACAGATCACAGTGAGAATACCCTGCGCCCTTACGGTAGAGTTTTATGAAACTTCTACGGTACAATGAGAGGAAGAGCAGCGACAGCTTCAAGAGTCAAAGGAGTGGCTAGCAAGCGAAGCGATATCCTTCTGCAGCTCTGCGATGAACAGGCACTGGTGTTGCGGCATCGAAAGCGAGCAGTTTAGGCCCTTTGTAACGGTGTGGTCTCAGCCTTGCAAGCGAACGATCCTCAAGCCTACTATATTGATGGGCCTCGATGAGGTCCCGGCATTGTTGAGCGCTCGTGGACAATAACGACATTTGGATAGTTCCGGTATTGCATTCTCTCCTAAATACCGGCGCTGATCTTAGATGAGGCCCATGCAGCCGCCGGTGAAATTTCGTTGGGCTTGGTGACAGGGTGTCAGCATTTCACGACTGTTGATACATCCAACCCTTGATTTTGGAGAATTTGGCATCTGACGACAAACCCTCCTAATTCGTCTTGATAATCGCGAATAAACAAAACCTCTGCTCAGCTTGCGGCATTTCGTCCTTCCCAGCCCCCGTTAAATTGCTACTTTATATACTTTCATATTTCCCCTACAGTCTTGGACGGCGAGTCCTGAAAGGAATCGAACGAATCGAACAAAAGTAGTCTGTACCCGTTGTTTCAATGGTTGCTTTGTACCCGGTCCTTGCCAAGTAACCCCACCCCCTTCGGGTGTAGGGTTACCACACACTAATGTAAACTCTTGCTTAATGTAAATTTTAAAGAACGCATCAATTATTTTTGTATTTTTCTTCACGTACAACGCCTGTAAAAATCCACAAAAAATACTAGAAAATTCTCAAATAGTAGATACATCATCCATAGGTGGAATCCATGGAATAAAACGCGGTGCCGGTGTAGGCGTATCCTCCGTAGTCAATTGCTTCGAAGTCCGCTTTTTCAACCGCTTCTCTTCTTGCACCTGTTCCTTTGATTTCCGCGCCCGGATAATTCGATTGGCATCACCAGCTGTAAGGGGGCCCCCTAGGTTGATCTGGCGCTTAGTAACACGTGTATCCCGATGAGCTTTATGGCGTAGAAGGGTGGTGTTGTCCTCGGTAAGCTGGGTAGCTAGCTCTGCAGTGATCCGCGCACTTCGCCATAGTAACTTTGCTCTATGTCGAATAGCAGTATAAAGCTCGCTATCTAGCAATTCAATATCTGCCTCCAATTTGCGTGTACTCTCATTGATCCGAGAGATTCCGTAGGGTGGTGAATTGGTAATAGAGCTAGGAAAATCTAGCTCTGATTCATCATCTTCACCAAAGATAATTAAATCATCTCCGTAATCCACGGATTTTTCAAGTAGATCGAGTACCCTTTGGTAGTTAAATGGAGAAATGCCACAACTAGCAAATCCCGACTTAATCACCCGGGTAGTAAGTGCATTGCGTACAGATACAATCTCTCGAAAAAAATCCGATTTTCGCTCCACTGATCCACCCCATTGAACAACAATATTGTTATTCGATTGATAGCAATGCTTTAAAGCAAGAAAAGGCTTACTATCAAGCGGCTGGCATATATGCGTTGTATGGGGTATAAAGCAATATGGGATAATACCATTATCAACTGCAAAGTTGATAAATTCCGGGGTACAGTGAGATCTATGATTATCCATCAACAAAAGGCGTTTACTACCTCGAGTAGTACGATCCTTAGTTGCTAGATGAAAGGCATGAAGCCATTGAACTGCAGTTTGATCTGTAGTATACCCACATAGTGTAGTTACTAGGGTATAATCCTCTGGAAGCTTAGTATCTTTATACCAGTTCTCTATATGGAATTTACCCCTAACTAAAAACCATGGTGCCATCTTCCAGCCATCGGCAGCAATACATTCAATACCGGTAATACCTTCACTAATACCTCCATTAGGTGAAAATAGAGTATGGCTTTTTGAAACAACTTTTTGAGGCTTTCCTTGCCCAATTTGAAAGCCGGTTTCGTCGAAGTTGTAGATATCTCGTGGGCTCAATTCGTTGCTTTTGATATACTGATTTAAACGTTGGTACCAAGCAGCAAGATAACCAATGTTTTCAGCCTCCATTCGTCTCCTTTCTTTCGGTTTTTGTTTTATAAAATGAAGGTGGTGGATAGGTAGAATACGTTTTAAAAACCGGTATACCCAGTTTTTGTCAACCGGCCGACGCGACGTGTTTTCTTCCGCATTAGCACGAAGAATCATGGCATTAGCACAACCTTCTACCGTTTTTGCAGTTGGTGGAGAGCAAGCATCATCTAATATAGTAATCCACCTAATTAGGGCTTGCTCTTGATCCGGATTTAACGTCGAATTGGTAGGACAGCGCGTCGAACGAGAACCCCGACCGTGAACCCGGTTGTACAATAGATTGTAAGGAACCCCGAATTCTCGCGCCAATGGGGCTATTTTTGGTTTTTTTCGAATGTGCCATTCAGAGAGAGCATTTGCAAGTGTATTCTCTAAGTCTGGGCTTTTTTCCGGCATGTTGATGGGGTATAAAATGGTAGTAAAAATGGTGGGTGGTGTAAAATTTACATTAAGCAAGAGTTTACATTAACCGGCCCCTGTAATTTTTTGTAAAAAAAATTACAGGGGCCGGTTAGTGTGTGGTAACCCTACACCCGAAGGGGGTGGGGTTACTTGGCAAGGACCGGGTATCAATTATCTGTGGAAACGGACACTCATTGTGAGAATTAGCTAGCTTTCGGCATGAAATTGAATTCTATAAGCCTACAAATGAGGAGTTCCACTGATGAAAGTGTCATACTTGAACAGGAAGATACACCTACTTCTGTCTATATGAAATATATATATCTATGTGCTGACGCTCACTAATCCTCCAAGTGCCAGAATAGTACAAAATACTGGTCGAATTCGGCTTTTTCTTGGTAATTCCTATGCAATCGGGTCTATAGTGTAGCCACTGTTTTCCAAGACTTTTATTACCAGGTCGTTGCCGTTGAATCGTGATATCTTGCTTCTTGGAGTAGTTGAACCCCCGGATGAGGCCGGGGAAAACGTCGGGCCGAGATATGAGCTTATAGACTAGAACATGCATAAAAAACAGACATTAATCAGCAGGGTTATGAATGCCAATACCGTAGTTGTGTGCATAGAAATGGGCTTGGTTGGGCTTTAGTGACCATCACTCAACTTCACCGCCTGGCATATACCACAATACACACATCAACACCCTCGTCCATACTATCGTCAACGCTCATCAACATTTATCAACGTTTATCAACGACCATCAACGTTCATCAACGCTCATAAACACCCTCGTCAACGTCCATCAACGTTCACCAACGCCCATCAACACATCCGCGACGCATCCAAACGCTCAAGTCTCTATTCGCTCTACGCTCTGATGGCAGATGCATTCTATTGCGGCGGGAAGACTAGCCGACCGCAAACCATGAAGACAGGAGGGTTGGGAACACGGCGATCGACAACGAAGGTTGAATCTTGAATTTACGATTCTGATATTGGTTTGCTTCTATTTATGGCTCATTTTATTTCTCCAATGAAGATTTTGAATTACAAAATACATCATCAAGATGGTGCGCAGATCTTGGCTTCTTCGAGTACTCTTGAATACTCGAATACTGGTCCCTAGCACCACGAAGAGGTGCCTGCACATCGCTAGAGGCCTTGTTCATGCAGCAATCCCCTGCGAAGCATATTTGTTGACGCGGAGCTCGTCCTGCGAAGCACCTTTTTACGCTCGCGGGGCTCGGGGCAGCGAGGGAGCACATTTTTACACTCGCTGGGCTCGGGGCAGCGAGAGAGCACCTTTTTACACTCGCGGGGCTCAGGGCAGCGAGGGAGCACATTCTTACATCGCTGGGCTCGTGGCAGCGACAGCCGTGGTCACGGAAGCCTGAAGTCCTTGGTTTCGCAGCACCCCCCCTGCGAGGAATATTGTTGACGCAGACCTATCCTGCGAAGCACACTTGTTAACGCAGAGCCCGTCCTGCGAAGCACACTTGATAACGCAGAGCCCGTCCTGCGAAGCACACTTGTTAACGCAGAGCCCGTCCTGCGAAGCACACTTGTTAACGCAGAGCCCACTACATTCAAGTGAGCTTCAAGACGGTGGTGTACAGCATAAAGCTGAAATTGGAGGTCTCCGTGCTCAACCGCTTCCAGTCGCTGGTGAACGGTCCCCTCTCCCTCCGTCCGTATGGAACCGAGGAGCAGCGTCAGTCAAGCGAGAAGAATCTCGTGGACATCAGTCTTCCAAGTTCAGTTGTTGCACCGGAGGTGACAGTGCAACCTGTAGTTGCCCAAACGGAGATACCACATCTTTCCTTGCGGCCAAGCTGCACCCACGGATACCACGGACCGCTACGCAAGTCGTCAAGCGAAAACATCAAATCGCCTGGAGACACCTCTCCTACGCGATCACTCTCCGAGGGTCACCCAAGCACCTCTTCAACTGAATCCTCCGATTCCCTGCCTACGCTAGACCCGAGTCTATCGAGATTCTCGCTAAAGTTCGATGTCTGAGTAACGCGCCAAGGAAGAGCTGCTCGGCAGCGGAGCAGCGGGCTTGCGGCTTCATGGTGGGCAGCTATGATCGGGTACCGCCGGGCTAGCTAGCGACTGCTCGGCCACGACGCTTGATTTGGCAATAGTCTAGATGGTGTAATTGGTGAATATTCTTGGAGGGAATGCGACTCTGCGCTTTCTAACTGAATATGGTCGACATCGATATGTCGGCGCGATAGGTCAATGAAAGACTCGGAGACTAGGATATAATAAAAGGTAAATATAAAGGACAGTCAAAAAGGTACAAGGAACATGTCATTAAACAAGTCTTGTACTATTAGCACCAATATTTGCCGTCAAACGATGTTTGGCACAATCCCTTCCTGTTTTAGCCTACTGGAGGTACCCTGGTCAAGCAGCCAGGCCACGGCCCTGCAATTCTGTCTACCACGGGTACCCTGGGATATGAGAATGGGTACCAGTAGGTTAAATAAAGACAGTTTTATATGGTTAGGCGTAGCGAATGCCAAAATCCGAGGAGTACATACCACTAATTCCTACAGTCTTTTTGCTTTGAGACGGCAAACCCATTGCATGCCCCTTTAGTCAACATGGTTTCATATAAAACAATTAGCTGAGGTGTCTAGAGAAATATGCGCTATTTGAGTCCCATCCCGGCCTTCAGTCACTTCCCAAGTGAAGCTAGAGCACGACAGAAGTCCGTGAGAGTTTAAGCCTTTCCTCGGAGAGATAACAGAAAAATAGCTTTGGAAGCCGTCGAGGTTGCAAGGTTGTCGACGAAAACTTTCAGGAGGCGCCTTGTACGTATAATCATCCAATTGAGGGTGAAACTTGTTGACAGAGTTCTACGGCTTGGACTCTGGGTCACCTAAAGACCTTTGGATTGGTGTAGGATGACAAGACCTCTTGGAACCAAGTTAATACCTTGCTTGCGGCGAAATGGATAACCCAGAGGAACTTACTAATTGGTTTTGGGAAAGAGGCCAATCTTTTGAGTTTGAGGTCAGAACGAAGATCTTCCCGGATTTTTTCATCCGAAGAACGAGATGGATGTCGGCATCGCATTCCGAGCTATACTCAGAGGCCATTTTAAAAAGGGTTTTTCTTCTCCTGCGCGCTTTTTGATTGACTGCTTCGGCTAGGTTGGTTTTCAGCTTTGGCTGAACGACCATATTGCGATTCTTCGCTGGTTCTGACTGAGAGCGGATAAGCAGTAGGAGAATCAAATTAAGGAAAAATCGGACGGACAATTAATTTTCGAGATTGGTAGTAGTGACTTGATAGATAAATGGTAGTCCATAGCGAGCCATGCACCTTTGTGACAAAGGGAACTCAACACAATGGCAGTAGGTGGGTAGCGTTGTCATTGTTTGAGAAACCCAGAGCATGAAATCCATCGTTGAACTCATGGCAGATCATACAAGAACTGGTGAATCGTCGCAACTCAGTTGAACGGGGACGTTCACTTCACTTTAGGCAATGTGAGAACCTTTTATTACAATGGTGGGCTCACCACTTGTTCCAGTCAACCGGTACAACCACATGCGTCTCAAAAACCAAATGTCGCCTTCTTATCTGCTGCGGCGCACTTTGAGCCGGAAGGACAGCAGAACGAGACTGCACTGTGCTTTTGTGATGGACTCAATGTCAAAATCGTCCGAAAACACGCCCAAACAATCGCTGGCTTTTCCTCCTATGTTCATCGCCAACGTGAATGGTTGCATTACCCGAGAAAATGTAGACATTCGCTTCCCCTGGCCTGGAAGCGTTGTTGAGTATAATGGCGACAGCAAATATCGTCCGAAAGAAGGCGAACCGGTATGCACCGGAAATCCTACATTTGGTCCCATTCCAGTCACCGATACAGTCGACACCAGCGAGAATGATTCCACTACTGGAAGTTCCAACTCGATACCTTGTTCGTGTGGCTGCCAGTGTGATTAAACTCGTATACATATCTGAACGTGAAATGGGGTCCTGCAGCCCTAAGGTACATAGAATGGAGCGTTCAGACTCATCTAGCTCAATCAAGATTCCCCGCAAAGCGAAAATCCCCACAAGTAACTGCAGTCGTAATCCTAATCTACAGTGTTCCACTTATCTATATTGATCATTGAAAGTTGGTCTTGATATTCTAGTTCCGGAAAGGCACCGTGCGAAATTATGATAGTATTTTGCCCAACTGGTATGTATGGTCATGTCCAAAAAAGACAGGAGGACCGCACTCCTTGTATTACATAAAGTTTAATCCCAATAGGCGACAAACGAACGCAACGAAAATGAAAATACCGGTGGCTCATATAAGTAAGAATTGATTATAACAACAGGTCACAAGTTGAGTGTAGTCGAGGAGCTAGCCCGAATCTACTATAAGTGTTTCGGTTGAAAAGGCGTTTGTGAGCTACCACCGGCGGAACCATGCTTCTTCATATATCAAACTACCACTTCAGGCTTTCCTTATGTACCAATCATATAGTGTCCGAACAGCAAAGATGAAGTATAGGTTCGCGAGATCTTTCTCGACTTGGTAGGCATTCAAGCAAAGAGCCAGCTGAAAACCAATGAGTTGATCCTTTAGCAACGAGCATAGTAAGATTTTATACCGTGATAGGCAGTCTTGTTGGCTACACTGACCAACAATTTCAACTCTCCTTCACATGAACCTCGTGTAAACATCTCATTCTGTCACATTAGCTGAGAACATGATGAGACGGAATGAGCTTACCTGCAATATTTCCTCGACGGAGATACTTTCCAGTTAGCAAGGCAAGTTTTGAATCTCCGTTTCCCACTCGTAGGTACGATTCTTCAACATCAATTTGGTGACAACATCAGCTAGAGCGCATAATTTCATCGTCGCAGGATTCATTTCCGATTCTTTAATTTCGCAGCTATTCTCGACGCCCACTATTGAATGTTAGTTTTTTATCTATTTTCACCATATCAGCGGATACCTCACTAATCTTCACATCACCAGACTGTGTAAGCAGGATCGTTTCCGGGCCCAGGGTAGCGAGTGCTCTTCCAAGCCCGCGCAGATATTGTATTCCTTCTAGGATCTATTTTAATTAGTTACAAATGCACTGCAAGATGGCTGTGTTTGACTCACCGGCTTGACAATTCCAACCAGTTCATCGGTGGTAATCGAGCAGCTGGAGGCTAAGATGTGACTGACTGACACTTCCGTGGGCTCCCAGACCAACGTGCAGGATGCGTCATGATGGTAACATTCGAGCAACCTCAGAAAACTTGGATGAGAGATTTGTTCCATCAGTTCTAGGAAACCTGTAGCGGGCGAGAACTGTTGCTTGAGTTGTTGGATATGCACCAACTCTCCTTTCATCGTCTTGTGTCGGGCAAAGATCAGAGACCGATCTTGCGATGATGCAGCAACAGGTTCGAAAGTATCCCATGGGTTTTGGTTCAGCTGTGGGATGCTTGGCTTTGGGCGATCCGGGAGTGATTTCTTTGAACCGAGGGCGATTGCGGCGGCGGTCATCATCTGACTCGGCGAAGGTTGGATATCCGGAGAAGAAATTGGTTTTGAGCTCGGGTGCTCATGGAAGAAAGCAGATTGATCAACCCACACAGTTGGAGGTCGACTAGGGTTGAACTGATTGTGTTTCATCATTATGTGTGATTTTGGCGACTTATGAAAAAGTGCAGTGGAAAATACGGGAGGCAAATGGATTTTATATCGCCAAACCCTGATTTCTACATGCCTCTTTAGCCCTCGTCACGATGGCCCTTGGTCAAGACATCATATTATTACGTCACTGCAACTGAAAAGTGATAGCCCTCAAATTAGCTGGCTATGGTGAGTGCTTGATGGTCTATATCCGTCACAGTCGGTTGACGTTTCAACGATTTGGCTGGATAGCTTGCTTTGCATCAGAAAATAGCTCTTGAATACCATTTACCCCCACCTCATCAGCCCTGACTCTTTTGTGGCGCTCGAACTACGGCACAAATTGATTACAGATTAACCATTATGCTTCTTTCCAAAGTTTATTTCAGTGAAGGCAAAGCCAGTAGGTTTTGGAATTCTTACTGGGCAGGTGTAATAAAAGCCGTCCACGAAGCTAAAATATGTTTCAAGGGAGAGGGAAAAAGACCAAAGCCTCAATTGCATGAGGCCAAATAATATCACGTTTATATCGAAGTGTCTTAAGAAGTGCAATCACGATCCTAAGACTGGCCCGGTATAACCTAGGAGCAGACTCATAGTTTGCTGACAGCCCTACCTTTTCCATCGGCATGAGCGTGAAAAACAGCATCAGTCCTTCGGATATCATGGTCACATATGATTTTACCAACATTTGCTACCGTCTGGGCAGGCACTTGGCTCGAGGATGAATGTATATAGCACGAAAGCAGGGAGACTGGCTGTATCAAGTAATTGAGAGATGACAACAAGGCTTCCTCAATTCCTATGATCACCTGTGGGGCCTTTTCAGGTGATCGTTGTGGAATTGAGGAAGCAAAGGTATTCTAAGAGAACAAGAGTGAGGACTCGAGCGGGGAATGAACTCATCTTTATGTTGTCGTTTCAGTTAGTTATGTTTTGACCTCTAAACGAAATGAGAAGAAACCGCTAGAGCTAATGTTAGACCTTGCACATTGACATCAACAGTAGGCTATATCGTTGCGCTAAACATAATTCCTCGAACTAGACATTGTTTGCAGACTTCCAATATACATTCGGGGTGTCGAACTTGTTATACCCCTATGTACTATGCTGTGCGCTATGTCTGGAAGCTGGTCACCTCACCATTCTCACCATTCTCACCATCCTCACCATCCTCACCATCCTCGCTCTTTCATGTTTCCATGTTCTCGTGGAGGCTCTTAGCTCCTTAGTGGTTGTAATTGTACCGTTTGTTTGCTTCTGTTGTTCAGCAAAGCGCGATACCCTGGAGAATCTAGATGGCCATTACTAGAGTACAATCACGTAAATCCATCCATATGAGGATAGCAGATTGATGTCTTCCGCAAGAGGGTATTGCCTCCCATTGGCCGAAATCCAAGTTCTTATCCTCGTATTTGTCTTGAACAAACCTCTTAACTAAATCGCGGGAGACACTAGGATCACCAAACTACTCGAAAATATCAACATTAGCTGATGCGTAGCTTCAACGGTACTCAGAGCATGCGCAAGAGTATCAACGCCTCGCCAAATCGTTTGGCCGCACAAACATTCTCACCAGTGTCATTTCGGTTAGAACTCGTCGAGAGCTTCTAGGGGTTGCAGGATTTGTTGCGCTCATGTTTAGAGCTGAGTCTGCTCGCACCATACCACTCTCAACACTCTCACCATATCATATGCGTGACTAGTCCCCTGGGGCTGCCATAATGTCTAATCCTTTTGCTATTTCAGTGCATCAAAGCAGAATGATCTGGGGAATTGATTACCTTTTTTGAAACCGACTGACGATATTGTCCTGATAATACAAAGTTCCATTCATCAAAGTAGTTATTCACATTACCACTATGCTTGAAGCTAGCATATAAACTAGATCCACAGTCAGATAGGAGTGTAAATACACAATGAACATATCAGTAAAGTCAAAAGGGAAGGTTTTTTCATAAAATAAATAATATTAGATATTTCCCATCTACAAGGTATTCGTTCAGTGTGAAATCCAAGACAGGAAGGCTGAATTATATTTAGCAAAAATGAAGAAGTGTCAATTTGAAAAAAAAAGAATGCTATCTATCAGTCTATTAACCATCAATATATGTATCATTCTATCGATCTATAAATTCAAAATCAATTTGGCGTGAACAACTCGAAGAAAATAAAAACACCGTTCAATGGGCGGCAACTGCTGTTCCTGCCCCTGGAACAATTGAGCCTACAACTGGATCTTGAGCTCTTCTAGCCTTCGCAATTGCATCCAGGTACACGTGATACATTGCTTTGGCTATCGCCTCCTGTGTTTGTCTTGTGTGGTCATCCATATCATTCCAGCACTCTTCTTCCGCCTTTTCTGCCATAAATTGCTCTTCGTTGAGTATGGCACTTCCGCCAGCCGAGGGTTGGGGTCCGGCCTGCATGGCATTGACATTCGACTTTGCAGTAGCGCCAGAGGAAGTCGGAGTGCGCGGATTCTCATTCTGGTCGAGGTTGATAGGGTTGGACAGCGAGTCGCCTCCCGAATGCATTGGCCTATTGGCCGATGGTGGGCTTTCATGTTGTCCCGGAAATGAGATTTGTCTTGCAGGCGTACTGAGGCGCGAACTGGCTTGTCGCTCAGGTGACTGCCTCGCTGCTGAGCCCAGTGGGAAAGGGGTGGGAGATCGATATTCAGTGCGTCTTCCAGTGTCACTCCGGAGCACACGCTGATAGCGTTCTTCTTGTTTGTCCCAGACCTCTTTGATCTTTGCATCTGCCGCGCGCTTGCCATTGCAGAAGCGAAGGAAATCGGATCTGGGAATCCAAGAACAAGAATGTTGCATTTTGTCGGTATCCTCTGACCTCAGGTCCTTCCATTTAATCTTCAGCCAAGTACACGGATCAGACTTATATTTTTTATTCGGATTCTTCCTTTCTTCCGAGGCAATCCCGTAGATCCCGACAACATTGTGTTTGGTATACCGCCAGGCTTTGCTTCCTGGACTAACTTTGATCTGGGAGATCCGCAAAGATGATTCGGAAATGCTGTTCATGGAGGCATTGGTATATCCATGTCTGTATTTGAATTTGTATCTGGCTCCATGGCGAGGCCCGTACTGGAGAATGACAAAAGTTGATGTCCGCAGGGTTCCCCATCCATCTACAAGCGCGTCGTTTTCCTCCTCATCATTGGAGAAATCAAGGGTGGCTAGGAGCTCTGGCTCTTCAGGCTCGGTGGTACCTCGGGCACTGGGAGGAAAATCATATTGATTCTGTGAATGGCCGGCTGCAGGAGGACGTTCATGACCACTCGAGCTTGACCCGGCTCCAGTCTGGTCTACCGAGCCAGCATCATCCATCGGGGAGTCATCTCTCTCGATAGACTTCACCACTGAGCTGTTCGATGGCGGCGAAGAATTATCTTGGTCAATCGGACCACTGCCGTCAAGCTGACCGCCATCGTGCGTGTCTGACGAGTTGTCTGTTGGGTGACGCCCTTCCGAAACCTTCGCCTGTGCAGCTACACGTTCCATAAATCCAGGGGGCAGCAGGCCTTCTTCGTCTCGTTCCACCATTTCAGGAAGGTGAGTTTTGTTGCCCTTGGTGGCAGAGCTTTTAGTAACTCCACTATTTGATGCCATTTTGAATGACCAGCCGCGATGTTCTCTGCGAAAAGCAAAACTTTCACGCGGTCGATGGCGGGTATTTATGCATTTCGAGACATTGGGCGATGCCTTGGTGAAGACGCAAGACCGGGATATTTGACTGTGAGTTTCAAGTAAATGCGTGCGCCTCAGGTTTGTTTGATTGTGCTCAACTTTCAAAAAGAGCAAGTGAGCATCAACTTAGCTACACTCTGGCTCGTTGAAATCCGTCTCAGAATAAAGAGACAAGAGAATACGAGCTTCGTATGTTGCTGACGAGTCCTGAACCCTAGGCTTTGAGTATGATCACTTTTTGTGTCTGGAAATAGGTCGTTGATTTTTACTCTTGGAGGCATTCCGTCCCGTCAGCCAAACAACGAGTCAAGCCTGCTGATTTACGAGGAAGGGTAAGAGACCAAAATTTGAGCACTAAAGCACCATAATTTCTAATGGAGAGTTAATTGCGGCGACTTTCGCTAGGCTTTTGGCCGAAATACCCAGATGCGTTGACCTCAAGAACTCATTTATTGGGCCGGTCTCGATTTGAGGAAGTTGGTGGAGCCAATAAGACAGTTTTCAAGCTGCAAATTTTTCTTGTGGGCTGTACATCTGCTCCGGGAGATCAAAATCATACCTGACAATTTGTCTCATTTCTAGGATTTCCTGGGCAAGGATGGCGTCATAGAGTGGCCTTCCTTCGATCCTCAGTCTATTGGTTATTCAAAATGACTACATATATAAAACCTTCTGACACTTAGTCACACAGCTTTCTACCATTTGGGCTCGGGCTAATATCATTTACATGACGAAGGTGCGTGACCAATATTGTATGGGAACCAGAACGGTAATATCGAACTCTCTAACTAAACAAAAAGCACAGAATGACATGTCGGTATGAAAACCAACACCATTATCAAACAATCAATGGTACATGTGACCATGGCCTTCTCCAGTCTGAAACCTTGACATCACTTTGTGATCGCAGCTCGAGAACGCCTGATATACTCATCTTCTCTTATAATCTTCTCCAACTTGTAGAATTTGTAAATCGCCAGAAGTGCCGAACAGGCAGAAAGAGTTGCTCCAGTTACAGTAGTTGTTACAATTGCCATTACCGACCAGTCTCCACCTTGAGACGTACACACGTTGATGACAGTGGTCAGCAGCCCGGCGGCAGCATTCAAAGAAAGAGGCCTAGTTCAGTTTTAGTCCTGAGCCTGCGCTCTCCAAATCTCTCGAACGGCTTGGCTCACTTACGTAAATAGTCTATTGATCAGCCATATGTAGTTGCCCCTGATTTTTGGGAAGTGCAGCAGCCACATGAGAGCTCCAATGCCACTAACAAGAAGAAGACACGCAATCCCGAGTAATGGAGGGTTCTGGATGGTATGCAAAACGGTACGGCCGGCCTCGTTGGCTTGCAAAATCCTTTCGACCTGATTCAAAGTTTGCAGCGAAGTGAACGTGCCGGGGATGACGAGATAGCCGGCCAGCAGTGCCCAATTAGCCACACCGACCGTGATATTGAAGCTGATGTCCATTTCTGCCTCTTCCCGAAGCATTCTGACATAGGTAGTCTCAATCGGGTGGTCGATCTGGCTGGCTCTAGACAGCGCAGGTGTCACATTGTCAGCTGAGCGGAACGGAACAAGCGCAGGTTTCATTGTAGGAAGGACAATCTTTTTTGATCCCATTTTACTTGTCATACTTGGATAGTTGTCCACAGAGGTAATGACCAAGGAATGTTAGGGACTATCACGAAGAGGACATAAACCGAAAAACAACTTTAAAAATGCATTATATAGTCCGCAGTGCAAGTTTGCCACATTTCTACGAGAGGAAGCCGCAGCTTTGACTCGCGGTGAGCCTTGCAGCTGACCTATTTTCCAAAAAGAAGGCCCCTGATAGAAAGCGACACTTGTTTCAACCTTGATTCAAACGACCCGCAGTTTACAGATGCACACGAAAAAGAAATCTGGCGCCCAAAATATTTTCGCCTGTGATCAGATTCTGAGACGAGAAAAGACCACGCTAGTTCCAATCTGAGGACCCAAGTTTCCATACAACAACATCACACGCAAAGGCCCCGCAGGCTTGATCCGTCTTCATCTCAGCACCAAGACCGCCCATACACAGAGTCCCATATTGTTTGCTGAAAGCAGTTTAGGCCTAGAACACAGAGTGGGGGACTCTAAATGGCTCAAGCATTCAATGACAAAGCATCGAAGCTTCTCTATAGCGGGCGCAGAAGGGCTGTTGCCCCCTGCAAGGCTACAACAAGAAGTGAAGAGGCAACTTGTTTTACCATGGACCCAGATCCTGTGTTTATTCCTCGATTCCGCCCTTGACATCCAGGCCGCAAGAAACTTACTCCAACAACCACGTCGACAGCTGACTATTGGCAACGAAGGTATTCCCGCTCCCACCCGGATAATCATTGTCTTGACCAACGGCAAGCATGCAACAAAAGCCTTCGCAGAAGAATGCGCACAGCTCCAAAAGATGATCAAGACCGGGACAGTCACGATTCTCGATCTGCGTCCACGTAGCGGGCTTTCCGACAGCGTCGTTTTTGCGCCACTGCAAACCTTGATCCTCAAGCAGCTTGGTATAGTTCAGGCCGAGCAAATGTCAGCTTGTCGACGGTTCTCAGCAATTCACCTCTGTGCTTTCTGGAACGCTCATATACAAAGCCACAATCGGCTCCTGGATGCACCGCCATTTGATCTTTTGGCAAGGGCCCGAAGGGACTATACGAGAAATGACACGGTGGGCGAATGTCTTCGAGAGGTCAATCAATACAAAACATCCGTTGACTGCTCAAAGGAGGGTTTTGATGACTTTGTAGCTACGGCTTTCCTGATGGATGCCTACCCCCCTGGAATGCATGGTAAGTTCAATTTTGTTTTACTCACACTTCCGTGTCTTGATTTAAAAGCTAATTTGTCCAGGGTTCTCGCCTACCCCGATGTTCGCCGCACTTTATGAGAAGCTATGTCTCGGCATCTGGGACGAAAAGTTCCAGAGCCATATTGCTGGCGTTTCATCCCGCTTCGTGCAACATTTCGTGCAGTTGAGCTCTGTGATGACTTCAGCAGCCGTTCGAAAAGAGACGCTGCATCGCTTGTATCGCCGGTGGGGTGGTCTTCGCTCCACCACTACTTGCTTGGTCTGTCTGTGTCGACCCCCGGAGCATATGCTCCCCTGCAAATCGCGTCTCTGCCGGATCTGTGCACTGGAACTAGTGTAGGTATGTACGACTATTGGCCGAGTGATTATTGTTGATAGACTAACAAAACCGGTTGTTCAGGCGCATTGTCGGCTATTGACATTATTCTCAATCAATCTTCGGTCACGCAATGTTTCAATGCATTTCCCGACCTTGCGCGAAATATTTTTCGTCGTTCATCAAATAGCCCAGTTCCTCGCTGTATCCAGTGGCTTGCCTCCGCGTTCAACTTGACCACAGATGGTCTTTATGACTCCGATGGGCTGTCACAAATCTTCAAAGCAGCCGTTGGCCCATCTCGCCGCATGTTCGATGTTGCCACGGCTAGCCCTGCGGGTTGCCGAATCGCTATTGTGGCAAGTCGCACCTTCGATGGTAAAGCCTGTGTATTGGCCAATTACCGAGGAACAAGGTCGCGTACCACCAACACCGCCTATCAGTTTCTAGCTCCACGCAACGGCGGAGAAAATCCTGCCTTATGTGACGCGTAAGTCAACCCTCCGCATCCACCCAATTTGGACAGTGGTAGTCGGTTTTGCTAACCATTAGCTTTTGACAGAGCTATATGCAGTGTTGCAGCACCCTTGTGAGTCCAAGCACCATGAGACATTCTAACACGCTGACATTTTCTAGCTACTTCCAACCAAAAAGGTTGCCAGGCCTTGGTCTCCTGCAAGATGGTGGGGTCCGTGCGAACAATCCGCTAGCCATTGCTTTGCGAGAGTCGGGCATCATCTGGCCCATGGCGAAATGACACGACCTTCTCCAATCTGTCGGAACAGGGTTCTCCACGTCTACCCCCAGTGAGTCAACGGGATTCCTTGGTCGAATTCTGGAGGGTGCTCTTCCTCGACTGTATCGAGCCATGATGTCCTCTCCGTCTATGGATGGAAAGCAAGGGTTTTTGGAAGCTCTCAATTACCTACCCCATATGTCGACACCTGATATGCTCCGACTGGGCCAGGCAATCTATGGTACACTCCCCGAATTAGACGATGTGTGTTCGTTGGAAGCGATGTCGAATATGGATTTTGCAGTGCCAGCTGAGCTTGTGAGAACTATTCTCGCGTCGGCTATGTTTTCTTTGAGTTGGATGAATCTCCCACCCAAGGCAATAGTTCATTTCATTGTCGGGGATCTATTCTTTGTTCACGACCGAATCCTGCCGAGATCTTGCAGCGAGTGCTTGTGGAGTTCCCCGGCGCCAGGTTTCAGTCTGGTCAGGACCACGATTTGGGAAGCATAGATCCAGTCGACATTTGCCAATTTTGTGGATATTTCAGAAAGCGCGTTGATTTTCGGGTCGCCAGCCTTGATGAAAGGGTCTCAATTGAGATTGCCAATGGTACCTTTCGCGAAAAGATTGGCGGCTTCCCCAAATCGGTGCTAGAATTTCTCGGTGAGCAGAAGGCTTACGCTCAGTTTGGACGTGCAGATCATCAAAACCTAGATTGGCCGCCACGGAGATCTTTTAGTTCCTTTTCTTTGCGGAAATAGGTGTGCTTGTGTTCCGTTTATTCGGGATGGAATGTTCCGGGTCTCCGGCGGAGGTTGAGTACGCAGTGTCACCAGACTCACTATTCTTGTCAAGCGCAAGTAGAGCCTGTGTTTCTATTTCCTGTTTCGTTTTCCCCATATTGAGAAGCTAGAGACCAGGCAAGCTGCTGGGAAATAGGAGAAATCTGGAAAACACTGTTGATGTGTGGAGAAAGAAGAAACTATACAAGGAGAGCGGAAGAGAGGAGAGTATTAATATAGCTATGGAGAAGCAAATTCTCTGTGGATTCTCGTTTGCTTCCTTTATTGTAACCTGCACTGCAGCTGTTGTGCTACTCTGCTACTACTATATACAATTGCCATCACTGGTGGTAGCATCTTAGGAGGTTTTCTTGTGAGTTGGGCTAGAAATGCTCTGCACAGGCTGCTAGAAAGTCACCGATACTAAGATGGGGGCCCTCGGTAGAATCCGGTTCCGGTTTGCACTCACCAAGAGCCCAATTCTTCTTCAACTGATTCAACCACGTCTTAAACTCCATCTCCTCGCCGTCGACCAGCATGCCGCCGCCAGAAATCTCTTCTATCTGTGGGGGAATGGAGATGAGGTACTCAGCATGCTGGGAATTACATCTCTTCTTGGGCATCACGCCCTCCTCAAGTTTCATGCAGTCCGGACACAATTCTTCCAAACAGATAAGGCAGATAGAAAACCCATTCCGGGTGGGTACCCGTCGCCGGCATGGGCCCCGACGCTATCGTGGGTCGAAGCGACTGGTTCACTTCTTGGAACCTGCTTTGGGGCAGAAAAAACGGCGGTTATGAGCTGTGTGAAGTTGTCGTTCGGCGTTTTAGGTAAAGTAATAAGTAGAAGCAAAATTCAGTTTAGATCTCGAGGGGTATCCAGATGAAATGCACGAAGACTAGGTTTACTCTGGCAAGAATAGTAACAATTAGAACCATATGATTATTCTAGATGGGTAGTCTGAATTCGAACTGTAATATGTCATCTGTCTATACTTGTAACCAGTGGACACATGTTATGGTCGCCCCCGTTTGTCAGTATCTGGAAAGCGCGAGTAGGGGACCGATATGAACCCTTTTCAACATCAAATTCCCGGTCACTCTCGCGACAACACTTCAAGCATCTACAGTCGATCCACCGACACGGCCAAAGATGCTATCCCTATGACTACCATACCAACTACCCTACAAATTAAGCCATCTCTTCCTGAGATCAATTTACTGGACCACCAAATCTCTATGGCTCGCGGATCTACCATGGCCTTGGAAACCACCCGGCCACGACTGAGAAAATCCAAAACAAACCCCGAAATGTCGGTATCCGAGTTGAAGGCCGAAAGAATGCAGCAGCATAGTCAACAGGGGCTTGAGAACGATTTTTATTCCCAGTGTTTTGAGACCTTCCACCAACTTGTCAGCACCACAATGGACGCGACCCAAAGTCTAGCTCTGCAGTATCATTTCAACCCGGCAAACAGCCCTTCTGGGGACCCGCGCCTGATTCGAGCTATCGTTTCATTAAGAGTGGCTCTTGATAAAGCCCGAGCAGAGGAAACCAGCGCAGAGCAGGAGTGGAAGCAGCAGTGGAAGGTGTCTTCTGTTAGGCAGTCTTCACTTCGATGGCTTTGACACTTTGAGAGCTGTGTGTGCCTTTGACACCTGTCAAGACAGACAATTCAGGACAGACGGTTGGGCTGAATTCGGGCTGAAAGCGGACGGAGTGACTTGAACTTTTTCCACGAAACTTGAAAGCATACGAGCAATTTCAGAATTCATGCTACGTATTTTTTTTATATTAGCCACAGCAGAGAGACGGTGCAGTTCGCCATGCTCGTGGCGTTGTAGGGATAAGCTGACGACCCCTAAGTACATTTGAACTCCGTGCGTAAAAACTGTTCCACTTTAGAGACGAAGTCGTCTTCACTGCTCTGAAGCACTCTCCTGACAGCTTCCGAAAGCAAGATCAACCGCCGATCCAAATAATGGGGGTAAGCTTCACACAAAGAGATTTGTAAGCGGGCCTTTTGCTTTAGCTGGGCTGTCAGCTGGTCGAACTCTGAAAGAGCTGTCTTCACGAACTTTTGAATGAGACAAAGTCTTTTGGAGTCTTTGAAGCCAGCGATGCATTTCGAAAATTTGATGGCCACGCGAGCCATCTTAAGCAGTGTTTTCCGATCGTGTGGAATGCGGTGCACAGCTGCGTGGCGAATGCTAGTAATCACGCGACGCCATCCTGTCAACGCGCTCAAAGTCAACTGAAAACATTCGTCCTTGACTTTTTCTTGATGAACTTCCAAGAACCGGAAGAATTTGTGTAACTCTAAGGCCTCTGGGCAAGTCCATCCGGCCGCGAGAGACTCCGATAGAAGCCAATGCTGAAGGAAGCAGAAGGCATGGGTTTCGAGTTGTCGCTGTATGACCTGCAGGATCTGGTGCTGAGCGCGAAATGGAAAGTAGCGAGTCGAAAATCCGGGTAATGAGATTATGCTTTCCATTACCCCTGTCCAAAATGGTTAGCTAATAGGCGCTGCGGTTGTCAATGTTTGGGTGACAAACATACATTCACATAGTAATTCTTTCTGGGCCATGGAGGTGGTTGGAGCTGAGGATTTTAGCCTTTTGGTGGTTTATAAATAATAATCGAATTCAGTGAAGTGATATGCAGCCTGCGAGTTGGCAAGATTCCCTTGAATATATATCATTGTATACATGTGAAGAACTTGTTGAATGAGGCTGAGGTGACCGTGTGAGTGGGTAGCATGAATTCCTCATGTTTTTAAGTAGGCGATAACATCATATTGCTGCGGGCTAATCAACTTTAGGTTGTGACTTTACAGGGGTCGGTAGCTCTCTCATATCGCAAACACCACCTTGATCGTTTCGTTAGATTACCTGGAAGCGTTAGATATATAACAGTGACCCTTTTTCTTTCTTATCTTTCACAGTGCTTTTAGCTTTTGTGAACAAACAATATGATCACGCTGGGGATCTTCATTCTGAGCGTCCTACTGGTTGCGATTCCAGTGGTATGACCTTTTTTGCCGTCTGACGAGACAAGCTAAATATATGACAGGCTTCCAGACCCTTAATGGCAATCATGTTCACACCAGAGCCGGTAGTAAGCGATGCTGCTCATATAGCACGATATCGTCAGGACTTGCGCTGATAATCTTTTGCAACGCAGACACCTGTCCCACTACCCGCCCACGGCGTGAGACGAAACCACGACCTGTCTAGTGAGCCAACTAGTAAGTATTGCAATCCCTGTAGAAACGGTCTGTTTATTTATGAGATGTTCTAGTTTCTCTCGATTCAAGCGCGAAACACGGTCGACTCCACCGACATCGCCGGATGCGCGTTACACGTAGGTAGCATCAGAGAACGGACACGGGGAAATTGTTATTCCGATGTATCGTTGTTGCTGAGTCATTTCCCCCTATTCAACTATTTGACTCAATAAAGGACGCATGTTGAGGTCAATTGGTGCCAGAATCATGGACCAATCACAGCACTCGGATAGTTCAGGCCTTTGCATACACCGTATAGAGCGGTTTCAATATTGAAGATCATCTGGTTTACTAGAGTGATGAGCGACTCCCAATCTAGTAGTAGAAAACATAAGTACTGCAACCAACTGAAGGTTACTTGTCTGCTCGTAATCAGTCTTACCTCTATCCTCTTTGGTTCATCTTAAATCATGGCCAAACCCATTTCAATTTACATCTGGCCTAGATTAACTTGGACCGTCGAATAGGAAAAGGGCGATGAGCAAGGGTCCGTCTTTGACATTAGGCCTGGCGTCACTAAAAATAGAGTTTGAGAAACAACCAAAGAGAACAAAGTGGTACATGTACACTGGATTCGATTCGCTCTGTTGTATACAGTGAGATGTCATACCCCGACTATTAGATTGAACAGGTTCTATTGCTTAGCCACTATGCTGATATCCGTATTCTTGAAGTGCGCCCGGGATCCCACTGTGCCCCAAAGTGAACTAAATAGGCGCAAAGGGGCTTGTATTGCTACGAGACCACGCGACGATTATTCTCCAAGTGACGCGCCAGAGCTTCCCATATCTGATTTTGACAGATTTTGGCGCAGCGGACGGGGAGGTCTCTATCAGCTGACGGACCATAGGTCATGGAACGATAATCGCGAGGCGTTCGAACAATAGTGGGCTTGGGCCGTGCTTTCTTTCACCAATCAGCGGCAAATCACTGAATCCCCATATTAATACAGTCTTACCATATCTTCCCTTGAGGGTGGAGGGGTATCTGGGTGAGAGTGATATGTGAATATCTGGCCATCAGGCAGTTCCATGATGAGCCAGCTTTTCATCCCATACAGAAGCCAAAAATCATTGTCGCGTCGTAGTAGATTATTGCGACGCTTGCGGAGTTGCTCTCGCTTGACACGGCTTAGAGGAGGCGCCATCTGTCCACTAAATTGCTGCAATAAAAATAGTAGTTTGCCATGGCCGGTTGGTGCACTTATTTATGTCGGACATCTGCTATGGCCTAATCATCAAATCTATATCTTCAACGATGGTCACCATTTGCAGCAACCTCCAACGATGTTCACCTGCTACGACTTATATTGCTGGTTAGGGATTCAAAAGATGCGGCTCAGTATTGACGTGCAAATGCATCGCCAGCATGAGACATAATTATAATAATACTCTATATGCGTTTTAAATTGCCACAATCCCTAATCTTGGATACTTGGAATTATATCGGCGATTCACCAAAGACCCAATATATTGAACAGGCCAACTTATATTATTGACAGCCTCGGGGGAGACACACTCTAGTCTTCCGGTGCTTGATTGATCCACATTCAGTCTGTGAAGCAACTTGCAATGGAAAGAAACAGCTATCGCTCAGCAGTCGTATGTATCGTACATGCCTCTATCCCCATTCTTTGCACCTTGTCCGCGGCTTTAGAGACGAGATATTGCCTCAACACCATCGCTGACAGTTATGGGCACACAGCCGACGTTGTCTTCACGGAAGTCTACATTCAATCGAGTCCCTGGTTCTCGGACAAGCCAGGGATTACCTGAGGAGAAATCAAGGCTTCACGTAACACCAGTCTCGAAACAATTCCCTTTGCCAGCCTTCAAACGACCATTATACTGTGATGATTTGCTATTATACCCCAGCTCTCCAATCAGCACCCCTGATGTTGAACGTACGATGGAACGCGACCACAATGGAGGAGCTGCCGAGGTAGATACATCAACTGGTGCCATAAGAGGACAATATACCAGCACTGGCTTTGATGGCCATAGCCCCTTACCGAACGAGGATTCAATGAGCGACGTTACCGACTTGCTTCAGAACGTCATTAGCAAAACCACCCTTTCGCCGACTGCATTCGATCGTACCTTTCAGCAAGACTTGGCTAGTTTGGATACATTGCACTCTGATTATTCATCTAAATCTTACGTGGTATCCCTGCATCATTCGACGAGCCAGGAACATACCCAAGATTCCGAGGCCGGAGGGACTGGACAGAGCAGGCTTTTACAAGGCGACAGACTTTCAGGAATCCAGTGGTCTGGCGCTGGTGATCGCATTACTGGGACGACGGAGCATCACTTATCTCAGGCCCCGAGTGATGAAAGCCAAACTTTGTCGAGGACATTGACAGGAACGGCGGCTAGCTATCAAACTATTTACCAAACGTTTCCAACATCAGCCACAAAAACCTCAGATCGTGAATGGCATGATACAGCAGTCTATGGCAGTAATCTATCTGCAAGGCTTTCAGAGCATGGCGCGGTACTGATACTCTGCAGCGTTCTCGGAGGCTGTCTTGCTTTAATTGGGGTCTTTATTATACACTGCTTTATCCTCCGCCATTTCCATAGGCATGCCGGGGGATCGACCCCTATCCTTCCCTCGCAACTAGTGGTAGATACCCCGGAAAAAAGTGCGAAAATCCTACCTAGGACAGCTGAAGTATCGCGTTTTTCAAATGATACTTGAATTCGCATCGCATTGCGACTGACTCACAATAAACCCTTTTACTGTGCTTAATCCCCTCGTAATAACCCTCTAGGAGTTGTTATTGATAGATCAGGGCCAGACTTCAATTTGAGACCCCCTGTTTCTCCAACCCGAGTGTGGGACATACAGTTTAGTGCTAGGTTCTAAGTTCAATAAATGAGACGAAAATTACTTTCAGCCTACGACGGGTCCCTTTTAGGTTTCAGGACAATGATCATGGGATTATGACGTGGGCACTGCCTAACTGAGTGGAAATGCAGCTAGTGGCAATGAAGGAGATGAAGGTTGTTGAATATCACGGTCACTGAGATAGTCACAGGGGCTGGGAGCACGTGCATACATATATGCCTGTCTACCAGCCTTTTATCTAACACAATCAACTCCCCTCAATAACATGAATATTGAAGCATCACTTATCAATCAACAGTGGTGAAGGAGATGAAAGTGGTGAAGATGGTGAAGGTGAAATCAACGTTAGGTCGGTCGTGCTTTGAGCATGTACGCTTCGTTTTCTAGATTTTGGCGTCGGACTGGTATCAATATTGCCATTCTCATAGCTAGGCTACACAGCCTCCAATTCTGCTGCCTACCAGAAAAATATTCATCCCGTTGATTTTAATGGGCCCACAACTATACAAATAGCCTCAAAAATCGACAATGCTGACCGGAGTGGCATTATAATGTACTGTGAAATTCAAAACGTCGTGTCAATTATTATATCATATTTAGTGACTATTTAAGGTTGCTAGTCCCGCGAACTAAGGTCAGCACACCCACGTTACGCCACGCTCGAGCTCAGCTTCAACACACACACGACGCAAGCGGGTGCACACGGTATCTGTGCCGGCAGGTCATGACTTCTGGAAATCAATTGATTAGCCAAAGTCCCGTCAAAATTTTACAAACAAAAAAGTGGTCAAATGGGGGAGACCAAATCTCCGATGAATGCTGCGTCAGTTGCATGATCCTGCTGGTTTTCCTCTTTTCGGGCACCTCCCCAGAGCATCGTATCACTGCCGTCGAGAATGAAGTGGAGCGGTCAGTGGGAACATTGACGGCGACAATTCCCAAAATTCACCGTCCACCTTTGGATCAAGGATTTCCTCCGATGACCATGGTATCGAATTTATTGGCTCAGATACATTCTACACAAGCGCCGCAAGGAAAGACGGGAAACTATAAGATAACGTTCCCTATCAAGCAATCTCGGCTACCATTAGTGAATTTGCTAGATACGAGTCAAATCTCGACCAAAATTGAAACTTTGAAGAGACGAGGCTGGCCCAAGTTGAAGCGACTGGGTCGAGCTGTTCAACGCAATTCAAGACGGATTTCGCGTCTTCGTGCACACCTGTCATTCTTACAAGCAGAGCTCGAAGAATGGACATCATCTCGAGATGGCTCAGCAATGACAACTCTGTGCAAGCAGGAGCTGACTGAAAATGAGTTCTCCTCAGGCCGGATGTATCTAGTTGGATCTTTTTTGGTCCAGTATTATCTCCAGAAATGGAATGAGGAGCCAATTGATGGAAATAGGGTGAATATTCCGGGGTTGATCGCTCTGTTAATTGACCAATTCCCTTGCCTACGTGCGTGACATTGTTTTTTTTTTTTTTTTTTTTTTTTTTTTTGGTTATTTTGGTCGGAAGTGCTGTCGAGGTACGTTGCATGGGTGATATAGTAAACTATAGAATTTTTTTTCCATTGAAATAGACCGAAGAATGATTGAATTACGGCTGATACTGTTTTCTAACGGTTTTACACAGCAACGTGGTGTATGCTATTTCAAATATTCCAAAGAATCTTTCTTTTTCCCTAGCGACAGCATTTGACGTATTATAGTAAGAGCATTACCAACGCATGAGCTTTAGGAAAAAAAGCTCCCCCATTTGAAAGTTTTATAAGATTCTACATACAAAAACGTGGAAGATCAGCTCCATGCTACATTCCGGTCGCAGCCCAATTGGTCCACCTCGAACAACAATCTGACTCAGTGGCGAAGTCGAGGGGTTCTTAACTACTACATAGGATATCCCATGGATTCGCCCGCAACTATCAAGTGAAAGTCAATCGAGTCACTCGCGTTTCGAGAAGAGCCTCCGATAATTCCAAAGGTGTAAAAGTTGTCTACCTGGCATGTTTGTTGAACTTTTGTCGCCAGGGGCACAAGGCTTCCACAGTTTGTTGAGATGCGCTCCGGGCTCTGAGTGTCGTCAGTACAGAGCCCTACTTGCTTTGAAGTTTGGAGCACTTACATAGTTGCAAAGAAATATACCGGATAGGTTGGTATGGGAGAGACGATGGCAATTGCCAGCATCAACATCGCACGAGATTTCGCTGACTTTGCTCAAGTGGTCAATGTTCTCCGTTGTAGCGTCCATGTAGGCAATTCCGTGCGAATATACACAAGCCGGAGTTTTCTGTTACGATCATTAGATACTTGCCAAAGGTCAAGGATGGAGACCGACCTCTATGATCATTTCGTACGGGAGGCTCGGCAGTGTAAATGTTGGCGAAGAGTGATACTAGAAATACGTCAGCAGGTGTTTTTCTAGGATGTGCTTTGCGGGGATCGCACTGGGTGGGTGGATGTTGCTATGTGGACCGGTTTATCGTTGGGCCTTGCGATCTATCGAAAGTGAGTATATGTGAACCGCATGATGCAGGGCGAATGTACAGCCACTCACGACTAGAACGGCGAAACTCAGCAACAAAATGCTAGCAAAATTTATGCCGACCTTCATAACGTTAATGGAAAACAGGCACAGTCCATAACATAGGGAGCGAGAGTGAGGGTACTTTATATCTCTTAAAAATGGTAGACTTCGACCGTTATAGCTCCACACGCGCAGGGAATCTTAAATTGAGGCTATACCGGCATTAATGTGCCGTCCCAAAACTAAAAGTTGATTCCTTATACTGACATAAATTTTCAATGTCACTGGCATTTCTTTGATGCCAGTGATGCTAACTTAATTATGCGCCACCGGCCGTTATTTTCTTTCACTTTTATGGATTGCTACACCTCCTAGGTAAATCGGCGCCTCACAAATATACCCATCGAGCCTTGATATAAGAGGTTTCACACCACCACCCGCCAAAGCTAGGTCTTCGAATACCCAAGTTCATTGATTATGTTCAGGTCTCTACTCACAGTCATTGCTATCTTCAGTCAAGTTCAAGCTCTTGACCTTGGACCACTCATTCAATCCACCTGTGATGCAGTCATCACGTGGCAACAAGCTATGGGCGGAAGCTTGAATGCCACGCTGTCAAGCTTTGGACACACACAATCGGTTTACTTATCGCCTGACTGCAAGGCTGAGATGGAAAGCGCACTTATTAGATGTAGGTATCATACTACCCTCCAATTATACCTGACTGCTAATATTCCCAGGTGTTAATGGTTCTTCCATTGGTTGCCATAGTATTGTTGTCTCCCTGGAAGGTCAAACTCCTCCGATGGTTACGGTGAAGCAACATGCAGAAAGGGCAACTAGTGATGAGGTTCCCTCTCAAAAGCAGGGCACTTGTTCATGTCAATCGCCTCCACAGAATAAAGAGACTACGAGCCCTGAAGGCACTCAGTCACAGACAAGCATCAGTACCGAGAGTACTGTGTCTGTTACTCAGATTGCGACCTCTAGCTGCGAGCCGCCGGACAAGAATACACCAACCTCTGCGAGCATCTCGACATCCACAAGCGCACCTAGCGAGACACCTGGCCCTACCACAACTCCCCCGCCAAAGGGTTCTGGAAAACTCGACCTGAATACCTGCCTCATCAAGTAAGTGATTATTTGGTATGCTAAGCAAGCTATGTTATCTAACCACATTATTAGAGAGGCGGACCAACTCGCAGGCGGTCTTTGCCACTGCGCCTCTGGGCCAACAAGGGCATTTACGTCAGCGGAGTGTACCTTAGTCCATTGAAATAAAGGAAGCAAGACTGCACTTGTCAAATTGCAAACCAAGTGACTTGGCCCTCATTTCATCATGCGGTATAGAACCCTTGGTATTGCCAGGAGTGCAAACTGGAAGTATCACGCTATGTATTGAATGTAAGAACAATATAGAAATCAGAAAATAGTTGAAGTCATTGATATTCGTGGGGCTATGGGAACTTACTCTTTGATGTGTTAGACAGTAACATACAAAATAACTAAAATCAGTGCCGAACCTCTATCAAGCTCATTTCCAATGGATATCCCGCTGAAAGCGAACCACAATTCATCTCACTAATCAAGAAGTGCAGTACAACTTATCCATAAACGTTATATTAGTAGATACTACATGTACAAGTTTGCCTACTTCAACTTAATCTTTGCCAGGATAAATACTTCGAGTTCCTTTCTATTGGCAGTTCAACCATATGGATGGTCCATCTTTTCTGCTGTTGCATCTAATTGCCAAGCCTTGGCCGTTATCTCTATGGCCCATATCAGTTGGTGGATTGAGGCAGTGTTGCTTCTATGGTGTACATTCTGGGGTAACTGAAAGCTTTTGATCGCTGTATCTGATTCATGAGAACTCGTGTTGGTGAGCTTCTATATAGAGTATGGCCTTTTGGTGCGAACTGCTGTGATACATAGGATGCATTATTGTTGTCTTCACGCGAATACATAGAATCACGAAAATATCGCCTCTGATAATATCACCTTGCTCGCCCATCATCCCAGGCAACGATGCGATGCTAGCACTTCCACGGTCATCTTCTGCCCTGCGATGAGGCTTGTGGGTCGGTGTACATCCTTCTGATGGGATCGAAGGCATCACGCGCTGAGAATGATGCATTCACTGAACAAAACTCCTCGCATTCCGCTTGGGCTTCGCAAGCTCTTTCAACCAGGTTGCAGATTGTGTTCTGGAAATTCCGGAGAAGTTGATGGACAGAGTTGTTCGAGCGCTCGGTGCCGGATTTGTAAAGATTTTGTAGTTCGTTTAAAGTATGTTCTGTGAGGTCTTGGAGTAGCTTGAAGAGAGCATAACAATCCCGGTAATAAGCATTCTGTGCTTGCTGTTGACCGATCTGACGTACAATCTGTACAATGTCTTCCATTGTGTTCATTTGCTGAGGCGCTATCATCCACGGGAGAAAGAAGAATCATATTTGACTCTCAGGCCCTGCCTTTGCATAATGAGGAACATCGATTACACAAATAGAAGGAGGACAGTTTGTATGCCGTTGAGAAAAAAAAAAACTCTTCGGCAATTCAACGTAAACGTGCTCTTTCTGAGGCTCTACTCTAACCTTTGAAGTGGTCATTAAAATATGGCGGTACCTCCCTTCACCGTTCTGGTGAACACCGCACAAAGCATTAACTCAACTCTTCATGTGCCATAGGAAACACCTAGTTACCCGGTCAATGAGTACAGTCTGAGCTCCAAATTTGTCTATAGAACCACACGCTCTTCCGAATAATGCTGCCCAAGACGGCCAGTACAAGTACTTTGACTTTACAAAATGGACACTCTCGATTATCGAAACCTGCGCAACTACGCCATCGGTGCCATCATAGGCATGCTCGGGTTTTCCTACTTTGTCATTTATCTATTGATGTTCCTGGATTTTCATTTCCCTGCATCTCAAGAGTCAATCCGATACGCTCTCACAGTGATCGCGTTTGGTGGAGGAATTGCTCTGTGGTATCTGTGTATTGTCTTCCAGAATGGCTTCAGTGCATTCCAAAAAGAAAAACCGAGAAAAGAGCAAGATTCAATGTGGCTTGTAGGTCTGTTCCTGGTATGGACCGTAGCACTTCCGACGATCGCTTTTCTCTTTCCAGCCCAACCATTGCTACAGCTTGGATACGCGTCGGCTTTTATCATGATCGCTGTTGGAAGCCTCTCGGATGGTTATCTCCAAGATATGGACACGGGAGCATTTTCCAGTCGATTGTCCGTCCAATTTGCTTCTGTGGGCCTGTTGGCCTTGGTACCAACCATTCACGCATTGGCCGAGCCGCTCCACGCTCCCTCTCCACTGGCCGCTGCATTCGGCCGACTGGTGCTCATCAACCTATTCGGCTGTTCTCTCTACGCTTTGCGCCCTCTTGAGAGAATTGGAATGGTCCAGACTTGGCAGCCTAGTCTCCACGGCATGTACTTGGTCTTGACATACAGCCTCGTGGAGTATTCCAAAGCGGTCATGCAGGTAGCAATTCCTTACATGTCTTGATGGCGAGCAGCGAGTAGTCATGAGCAAGAGCGGAACTGAAAGGCCAACACTTGTAATACCCTATTTTCTGTTGTCTGATGTAGGGGTTATTGCCAGTGTTTTGTCTGGATCAACCATTGACCATCACCTGCGTGACTTAACCACCACATGGGACGTTTGCTCCATGTCGATGATACTGTTTTCAGTTTGTCTTTTGCTTATTCCTTATGTCATCTACTTTTGTTTCTTGGTTTGGCGGTTTTTCATGCATTCTAGAAGCAGGCAAAACCGTGAACAATTCAAGAAGATCTATTTTCGGAGCAGATTGAAACCAGACCTGAAATAGCAGAGGCATTTCTGTCATCTCTATTGGCGCTTATTTGCACATCGCAGGCTGTAGATCAGGAAAACTAGTTGGGAATACCCTGTAACCAGTTGCCTGAAACCTTGAGACATGAGAAAAAAGGAGAAACAATCTTTATACCATTATAGGGTTTGGTTACTTCGCGCTGTTGGAACAACTACTCAACGGCCAACACAACATAGAGGCTCTCTGGTCCGTCAGTAAGAACAAGGAGTTGTTAAGATCTAATTAGCAGAGCGTGTTTCACTTTCTTTTAAGGCTTTAGTGATGTAGCTATCCATTTTGTCGCATTCCATTCATGGTGTTGCGACGGGTCCCAAAGCACACTAGATGACGGTGAGTGGATATTGTAACCCCTGCCTCTGCATTTTCCAACCCCAGCCCTTTGGAAACGAGACGCGTATTGACTTATGCTGATGATGTAACGCCAACCTGAACATGGATCATGAGTAAAAGCATCTCCGTTGTCCCAGTTCAAGCGATATCCTCTGGAGCCTAAATTAGCGATGATAGCAAAGGTGCAAGTAACGTTTTCGGCCAAAAGAAACAATGAGTATAGGGCAATGGAAGTTCGCCCAGGACAGGCAACCGTTGGCTGCTGAAACTGATAAGGAGAAACGAGGTTGTATGAATTCATTATTTGGGTCATGTTCATTCAAGTCTCCGTGTACTGCATATCATTAATCAGCCATCTTCAAGGATGAGAGGCTGTTTCATCAGAATCTCAGGAGGATCCCAGGCATATTGTAGCCAACACACACTGTTTTTTTGAGGATTCGGGGGCTGAGACCTGGGAAAATCACAGTGATCTCCAGCGGTAGAGTTAGGTATTCAGATATTTACCAACTTGCTGCATTGCTTCGATATCTGCTGGACAGGATGATGCTGCAACAGTGATTGGCCACTCTGAAACGTCTGGCTGCACCCTATGCCTGACAAAGCCAAATGCAGATGGACATTTGCTTTTGACCGCTTGATTAAGCACGATGTGAATTGGATTAGAGACTATACTCCAGGCTTTCAATACGGAGTCTATTCTCGAGTCCGCACAAGGAAAGAGCAAGAATGTTGCTGCGGAGCCTCAACTGAGGGTCCTCACTTTGTCTTTAGTACCTCAAGGTTGCGGAAAGATGTTTCTTATAAGCAGGAAATTGAGTATGCTGTCCGTCAAGGAGGTCCTAGAACAAGATGAAGAGC
>JAHAQQ010000135.1:0-38210 GCA_019190355.1 Penicillium palitans
TTGTATGCATCATTCCTCAGAATTGCGACCGCATTGTCACTGTCAGTGCAGATCGGGACCTGTATGACAGAGTCCTTACAAAGATCAAGTTATCGTAAAATCTTGACTAAGTACAGCGCTTCACGAACCGCACTGTTAAGAGTAATGTATTCTGCTACAGTGCTTCCTATGGCAACGACGTCTTGTTTCCGTGAGCTCTAAGAAATAGGTGCTCCAGCATAGTAAAATACATATACCTCGGTTGATTTGCCATCTTCACAGTCATTATAAGAAGCGTTAATATAGCCTATTAAGCCTTAATTCGGGTCTTTTGCAATTTGAATTCCATATTCTAGGGTACCCATCAAATACCGTAGCATCTAGGATAGTGCTTCCAAGTCCTGTTTTCGTAGGTTAGCAGTCCTTCTCTGCAATCGATTAACAGCAAAAGCAATATCTGGCCTAGTTCTTATTATCAACTAGCCTACTTTGCCGACATCCTCTCCAAAAGCTACCTTCTCCCGTAGTAAAACCAGTTCATCATTCTCTTCAAAAGCTGCTTTCCCTTATAATAAAACATTTGTCGTAGAAAAAGGTGGTTGATACGACGTTTTTATCGGTAAGTACGTCGAATTAACTCTTCCAAGGCTTACTATCCTTAGCAAGTCTTCGACATATACTCCCTAATCAATAAAAATGCCTTCATTAGATCTAGTAAGACTACATCTAAGGAATCTAGCAGGCTCTCCAATCACTTTAATCTTAAAAGAAATTAACTTCTTCAACCATTCAATATCATCCTTCGACTTTGCTACACAGAGAGTATCGTTAACATACAGCAAAAGCCATATATTCCTCTTTTTATACATAAAAATGCATCGTTTATCTAGTATTTGTTAGAATCTAAGCTCTTCCAATTAATATCTAATCGTTTCGTACTAAAGATATACGGATTAACATAAACCATATATTGCCTAGTTGATTATACAAACTATACCTAGTATCTCGTATCCTATAGGTAATCTTATAAAAATGCACCTTTTATCGATTAATACATTAAGATATACTATCGTATAATCGATTTATTCCCAGTAGAATTGCTATAAAGCAACCATTATTAGAAAAAGCCTTATACTCTCTAGTCTCGCAACTAGTACATAAGTATCGTTAAAGTTAAAACCTAGCCTTTAACGATTACTATAGATTACCCATCGAGCTCTGAACTCAGTAATAATATCTTCTTTATCACACTTAATATCAAAAACCCACTTTCCAGGTAAAATTATGCTTCCTATAGGCGGTTAATTGACATATTGATAGGCCTTTACAAGGCCCAATTTGTTAACTTGCAAATCTATTGCTTATTGCTAAAGATCTCTCTCTAGTAATTGTAATACTTCCTCTCGATTGCGTAGAATCTTAATTTACTATATTTTTAAACCTAGTAAGATAGCAACTACACTAATTACTAATAAAGTACTGCTCTTAATAGCTAGTAAAGCTTTACCTTTCTTATCCTATTCTATATCTTTAAAGCGCTTAGAAGGAGCTAACTAACGGCTAGATAATCTAGTTTTACTCTTTAGTGGTAGTATCGGCATTGCAAGTAGATTAGGCGATAACGCTATAGGAGATTATACTGACGATGATTAAGCAGTAGGTAACGGAGTAGGTATAAATCCGCCAGGAATAGCAGTCTTCTCCTTTACCTTTAGTATTATAAACTAGGCATTTTCTTTATCGTCGTCACTTCCAACTTCGTGAATGTTATAAATGTTATAAACAATAGGCTTATCGTATTTATTATCAAATCTAGTTATTTTTAGGATGCGTTATACCACAATAATTAGTAATCCAACTCTAGCTTCAATTTCTTAAGTAGTAGGGTTAGGGCTATTAATAATATCGCCGCTAATTAAGATCTAACGATTATTATAATATAGTATTCCTTGCTTTTGCTCCTAGAAAATAATATCTCTATAGCGAGAAACCCTTCGTGTTTTAGGATTATAAATCCTATAGATATGACCATTATCTCCCTCGTAACCAACGAGATAGCTAATCCATACTCTGGCTTCTATTTTCTAGCTTTAAATCCTCTTCTCCTTTAGAATGTAAATATACGCCTTAGCGTACTATATTCTTAGGAAAGAAAGAGTTGCATTATCTAGCGTACATATATTCAATTGCTTTCTCTAAGTAATAATTAGAGTATTATCGTTCCTTCGTCGAAGTCGATTTGTAATATAACATACTATATTTAACGCCTCAGTCTATAATTCCTTTAGAGATACAGTATCTATCCCTATCGTTCTTACAATTTAAAGAAGATAGTAACCGGTAAACTCTAAAACACCATTTTGTTCATAGGTATAGAGAGCTAACAGATTGACTATCATCAGTTTAGATTTTGCCTAGCCGGTAAAGATAGAGAACTCGGTTCCTCTATCTATTCGCTATTCGGCTAGCTATTATCTAGCTTTCTAGTAAACCTCTTCTATAAATCGTTATAATACAGAGGATGCTTCTCCCTTAGTGGCAAGGCAGAGAGTAAGACGATACCGTATAACATCATCTGTTACCACTATTATATAATATCTGTCATTCCTTCTATTATCTAGATTGTACCCAGCTAGACTAATAGGCTATAAATCGATATAAAACATATATCTAGCTCTTATTACTCTTACTTAGTGAGTTCTAGATATAATTCTCTTAGATTTACTAAGACTATAAGCTTTATAGTTAAATGCTCTAACCTGTATATTATATCCTAGATCTATCTAATTGATCTTAGTTTTGTACGATCCTATATATCCTAAGCGACGATATACTAACTTAGTAGAGATTATTGCGGTCCCTAATGTAGGAGAGGCTAATTAGAGAAAGAGGACCCTATAAAAGTCCCTCGTAAAACTAATAATTTTATCATTTTTATTATAAAGTGTTTTGGATTTACTGTTCCACTAAATACCTAACTCTCTCTTAGCAGTTCCTAGTAAGAAAAGGTTATATTATCTAGCTTGGTAGATATAATAGATGCTGATCTGATAGCACTCTAGAGTAGTTTGAATTGCTCTTTTTTAGCCTATTTTAACTAAAATGTTATCAATATAAAAGCTCAACTGCACTATTCTATAAAATTCAGCTTTAACTTTCTCGTTTCTAGAAGTCAGCCATTCGTATTCCTCGCTCTTAGCGTACTGTTAAACTATCAAGAAAGCTAACTAGTCACTACAAATATACTCTAATACTCTAGTATCCAAAATCTATAGGTAACTAGGTGCTAGGGCAGCAAATTATATAGCGATCATCGAAGTATTGTCTTACTGATCTAGTTGTTCTACTAGTTACTCTTTCGATTGTTTATTCGGTTATTCTTCCTATTGTAAATGTTTATTTATAAGCATAAAAGAAGGATTAAAATCTAATAACAGATCGTCAATAGACGTTATAATGAAACCACTGCTTTGTGGTATAGCGAGATTTACCTACTTTATTATATCTATCGGTTGTCCCTAGACTTGTTAGGTTCTATCTTGTTTAAACTCGGTGGTAGAGGTATTAGTAGTAGGTATGTTATTCCTTACTCTACTATTACTTGTTCCACCATTACTTATTCTACCATTGTAGACCTAGATGCCGGCTCTTCCTCTCTATATCGCCTACCTCAGCTCTGGATGAAGATACCAACATATTTATATACTATATCCTAGTATGCCACAATACGAACAATTGCCATTATTGCTTCTCTCTGGTTTGTAAGCCTTCCAACGTTTAGTATATTCGTGTGTATTAATACCTCTCGGTGGTATATTTGTCAATCGTAGAGGGGTAGAATTAGAGTTATTAGTAGTGTTATTGTTAGGATTATTATTAAATTGTCGTCGTTAATTGACGACGGCGGCTGAAATAATACCTATTTTGTCATTAAGAGAAGCGATGTGATCTAAAATCGTAGTACAATAATAGTGAAAATCAACAATTGTAATCTCTTCGACTGGATCTTTAACAGTATTGAGTTTATTGTCCTTAAGGACTATAAAACTCTTAAGTTCTAGAATATCTCTTAGTTCTATTAGCATTGTTTCTAACGCAAAATAAGGGACAAGACGTGATTTCAAATCAATAAGTATCTTATACGTCTTCTTTATCCCTAAAATATACTCCTCAGTAGTCGAAAACTAACTTCGTAAGATCGATCTAAACTTCGCTATTGCTACTTTCAAAGCTCTATAGCCTTCACCTTTCATATGCTTCTTAATCTCGTCAACAAACTCGTCGGCAAAAGACATCTTATTGCCTCGACCGTTCAATTCTTCCAACAAATCACTGTTAATGCTTCCGGAAAGCCAAGCACGCACTTGTTTTGACAGTGTCTTCCATTTTTGACCATTTACATTGTCCCTTATTAGCCAGGGGATGTTCTTTTTGATCAAATTGTGAAGGTTATGACTCTCTAAGATCTTTTCCACCTTATCGAGCCACTTGTCTAAGTCCACTTTATATTTTAGTGGGGGGGTAATTTTGAATAAAGTAACCGTCCCTATCTCAGGGAGTCCAACTGATTGGTCTGTTAGGGTAATGTCCTCCTCCTCATACCAGTTTATGTCATGTGGGGGGGGTGCCGGTGTCGACATGATGAAGTCTAGCGTCGAAGCTTCAAAACGCTATCCTTTAATGAACAAAAGTGAGAGATAGTGCCGAAGCTTCAAAGCACTTCTCAAAGAACAATCCAATACAAGATCTAGTACTCCATGCACTATTCTTGATGGAAAAATGATGAAATTTTGATGAATAAATGGTGATGATTCTCAGGGGTAGAAAGAGGGCTTCATAACCTGTTGGAGGGTTACTACCAAGTGGGGAGAGAGAAGAAGAAGAATCATTATTCATTAGAAGTGAGAAATGCAGTGTTTATATACACTGCCAAAACCATCTGAAGTAAGGCTCAATCTGTCAAACAATCAAACTAGCAAACATGGAGGTAGTCCAACAATAGCATCCCGGCTTGAGAATTCGACTTTTGCCCCTCGTTTGAGAAGCTGGAGCACCGATATGAGATTGGCGTGTGCAGATGGAACATAGAGGACGTTATCAAGCACAAGCCATTTCTTTCTGCCGCGTACATTGCACAGGATATTCACTGTTCCCACTCCCGAGGGAGCCGTTGAGGTGTCAACGCCTCTTAGTGAGGGGCCATGATACTTGGCCATTTGGACAAACTTCGAGGCACTATTGCAGACGTGCTGAGCGCATCCGCTATCCATGATCCACGCGTCGCGGGTAGAGAGGGTCTTTATCGCCATCATTATGGGAATATGGTCGAGCAGGGCGAAATTGCCCTCGATATCGTTTCCAAATGCTTCGTTGACATCTTTCTCGGATACTTTCGTCGCCATGAAAGTTGGTTTCTTCGGATCCTTTGGGCCACCCGCATCGTCATCCTCGTCATCCGTCGAAGGTCGCCTCTTCGACTGTTTGCGTGCGCCTGTGTGTATTCTGCCTGTCTTTGGCTTCGGTCCATCTCCGTCTTTCTGTTTCAGTTTCGGATTCTTGGTGAAACATTCGGAGTCAACGTGATAAGGTTTTCGGCAGAAGGAGCAATATGGGACGTTATCGATCTCGATTCGACAAGTAGTTCCGTCCGACGACGGGATGAGCTTCTTGTCACCTGGCCCACGGACCAGGGCAAGAGCAGGAAGTGCTTGCGTCTCCGTTGTTTGTTTGCCCAACTGTCCCTTCCTATGTTCTTCCTCAATTGCTTTATTCTCGATATAGTCGAACGTGGGCGCCGCTTTCGTAACATTCCCGTTTGCGTCCCTTTCATTGACAAGGTCCATTTGTCGGAAGATATGATCGCGGAAGCTCTCGTACTCCGGACCGAGTGCATGCACAAAGAAAAATGTTCGCTCAATTTCGGAGGTTACACAATCAGGGTCAAGGAGGAGTTTTTCAGCATGGATCTTCCTGATCTCGGCTCCGAGGGCTTGAGTGCTCCCACACTTGTCTCTTGTAAGGGCCATGTATCGCTGTTGGAGAGTAACATACGTGCCGGAGCCTTCTGGTTTGAAGTTGTCCTTGACTGCCTTAAGCAGTACTTGAACTCGAGGAATCTCAAAGGCATTGGTCCTTTGCGCCGCATTGTGTGTCAGCTTTGCCGTGATCATCGCAGAATAGAACTTTTGGCGGTGAATCCATTGCCGTGCTTCTTCTTCTTCTATCGGTGGAGTCGCCCCATCGTCGGCAACGGCAGATATCCGAATGAACTCATTGACCTTCTGATTCCACCGAAACCAGTCGCTGGCATTATCCAGTATCGGGATTCCATTATAAAACGTATTGATTCCAAATTGCTCGAATTTTGTGATTTCAGTCATGTTGGCAATGGATGCTCCTCGGAGCTGAAGAAGTCAGGGCTAGATACGTCGTTGGGCCGATCAGAGGTAACCGATTCACGATCTGATGACTGAAGAGAGCGCACCTCCAAGCCGAAGAGTTCAAGGCTTGACGCGGTACTGGGAAGGCTTGAAACAATGGAAACGCTTCGGTCTGATGAACTTGGCGTAGGCGTCTGAGATGGAGGAGTATAGTCGCTGTCTGACAACCTGTGTAGATCGAGAGAGTACTTATACGATCTAGAGAAGTGAGGGAAACGGTGTCGGTCAACTAGATATCCCGGCTTCCTTGGAGGGAAGCTTGAGGGTCTGTTTGGCCGGAGGTTGTAACGACTCGAGTTGCTGTTATTGGAAATGAATGGCTCTCCTCCACCCGCAGGGCTTGGTGGGGCCAAGACCAAACTCTCAATGGTGTTTTCTGACCGGGTGAGAGTGCCAGAGGCGGAGCAACTGTAGCGACTTGTCCCTTGCTCGATACTGGAACGCGCAGGTTGAGCTTTGGGGGCACTTGGGAAGTCTTTCACAGTGTTGCGAGGAGCGGTGATTGGGATGGTGGTCCTCGATGCTCGGCGTATGCGGTCTTCAGTGGACAGGCGCCAGTAGGCTCCCAAGAGTGCGCTCGGAGAAAGTGATGGGAAGTATGACGTTTGGATTTGTTTGAAGCGCCAGTGGCGAGTGTGTCGGAGGTACGACGCGAAGTGTCTCTTTTGTAATTTTCCCCGCATTTTTATTCCGGAATTGAGGTGGCCCTGTGGTCAGTGGCCCCAAGAAGATAGTTTCTGAGTTTGCTGGAAATGGTGACATGTCCCAGCTGTAGGTACAACTCGAAGGTACCCCGTGCCAGTGCGATAGTGTAACCGTAGCAATAATGGTGTAATACCTATGATCATTTGGCAGAGGAACGTTTGAAGCTTGCTGCAAACGGTGACATGCGCCGGCTATGGGGCAACCCTGCGATACTCCGTGCCAGTGTGACAGTGTAACAGTAGCAATGATGGCATGATGTCTGTAATTCTTTGGTGAAGGAAAGTCCAAACGCGTTATTGCTCCCAGAGGGTTTGAGCAATAGGACTTCATATTGTTCATCAAGTTACTGAGAATATATGATCAGTTTCTGAAGCTCATAGAGTTAGTCTCTGATAGAGAAGCTTAGCTGTAATGGCAGGCAAAGTATTGTTGCTGTTTAGATTCTTGAGTGCCCAAAGGTGAAGCCATCCGGGCTCATAACCTGTTGAGATAGGTAGTTGTAATGTTCTTGTTGAGGTTACTATCAAAGGTGGGAGCCCCATCTATTTAAATGTCCATCGCTAGTCCCGCCATAAGCTTTGACCACCGCGATACTCAACATCACGCCCGCGAAAACGCGCATGAACTATCCAACCAATTCCGAAATATTCCGGGTCTGCCCAGACGCACATTCAGACATGGCGGACAAGTTACGATTATGCCACCAAAACCTTTCAATATTCACATACGAACCGATTCCCACGCTCCCGGTCACGAAAAGCGACATAATGTTTTCAAATTATCTTTGTTTAGTTGTTTAGAGGAGGTGCTATTTAGGTCTCGGGCAGTAGTCTTTAGTTTCCCTATTGAATATAAATACTTATGAGAGTCGTTAAATACATTGATTTACAGAATGTGTAATTAGAGATAATTGTCACCTTTTAGCGGCAGACCTTCGGTGCCTGAAACCTAAGGTTGACCAAGACCCCGCGGGGTCTTGGTCAACCGGCGGTCAACGGAGTTCGCTTGTCAACAAAGCTTTTGCTCCTATTTTACTACCTACAACTACCACCACCATGGATAAACCCTATTCAGATGTTGAACGGCGTATTTTGACTGCTTGCTCAGTTGCTAGAACCTCCAAAAAGCCTAACTTCGCTGCATTGGCGCGTGAATATGAGGTTCCCGTTGGCCGATTGCGGGCACGCTTTGCCGGTCGAAAGTCTCGTAGTACTCGTCAAATGACCTACACCCGCCTAAATGAGGATCAAATAGCCTCATTGGTACGCTGGATTAGGTGCCTTGATAACCTACATGTACCACCTACGGCTAAAATGGTGGCTATATCGGCAAATGCATTACTACGCAGGGCCAATTCAGACGCACGTCCACTTGCAAAAGATTGGGTGTACGATTTTGTGGCTCAACACCTACCGGAAGACCTTTTTTGGGTGCAACAGAAGCCTGCGGATCAAAAGCGTATCCTTGCTGAGGATATTGGTGTTTTAACGGCATGGTATGACCGTTTAGAGCCATTTATCAAGCGCATTCCGACCAAAAATATATACAATTTTGACGAAACTGGCTTTCTGCTTGGCCAGGGCAGGCCTCAAAACGTTATTTCAGCCAATAAGCACCGTACCAGAACCCATTCATTTGAAAGAGGCCAATTGGTTACCGGAATTGAATGCGTTGCAGCCGATGGTTGGGTTATGGAGCCATATTTTGTTGCTCCGGGGAAGGCCCATCTAGTCAGATGGTATGATGGTGGAAAGCTCTCTGAGGAGACACGAATCGCTGTTTCGGATTCTGGATATTCGAATGATCTACTGGCAATCGATTGGCTGCACTTCTTTGCCGAAAATACGAGCCATCGCCTAGGAAAAAGTACAAAAGAGCCCCGCCTATTGATCATGGATGGACATGGCAGTCATCTCACCTACGAATTTTTGGATATTTGTGACTTCTACAATATTATTCCATACGTCTGCCCGCCTCATACAACCCACCTTATTCAACCACTTGATGGGTCTCCTTTTCGAGCGCTGAAACAAGCGTATCGAACTAAAAATAACGAGATTGCTCAATGGGGTGGTGATGCCCGCGATATATCGGTCTTTTTTACTGAAATAACCGCAATTCGTGCAACAGCAATGACACCACGTACTATTCGGAAGGCATTTGCTACACGTGGTATCTATCCTTACAATCCTAAGCTAGTTATTGAGCCTTTGGTGGCTGCACAAACCCCTGAGCCGGATCTCAAGATATTTGATGGTACACCACCACCAGAGCAAATATCTAGTATCCCTAATACACCACCTAAATCTGTATGGGATGCACGTCGAACACGCAATAAAATGGTCAATATACTTGATAAATCACCTCTTCCGGCTGATATACGTGACCAATTGCTTCGTGTTGCCCAATCCCAGATTCAGCTTGCGGAGGATAAAGGCCTACTACAGGATACCCTAGAGAATAGATTGCCTAAACAACGCAAAATTGCACGCAAGTCGCAAAAGCAAATAGGCAAATTTGGTGCCCTATCCACTAAAGATGCAAATCGCCACATTCGTGACCGAAAAAAGGCAGAAGAGATCAAGGAAGCGCTTACGGAGTTACGCAATCCACTACCTTATGCGGCCATGAGCGATGCTTCTCGCGCAAGATTAGACAATTTCGAGGTCGAACACCCTCCGTTATTGCCTAACCTAGAAGAGGATTATAGTTAATTGTTTATATATTTGGCGTTGTGGGTTAAAATACCTAAAAAATAAAAAAAAGCTTCGTTGACAAGCAAACTCCGTTGACCGCCGGTTGACCCACACCCTCTGGGTGTGGGTCAACCTTAGGTTTCAGGCACCGAAGGTCTGCCGCTAAAAGGTGACAATTACAGTGAGACTGTTCGGCATCAGAGTCTTCGGAACCCAGCGCAACACATATGTGCAACAACAGGCAAGCTGCGTATCAGTCATAATATGCCAGGTGGTGGTCTACGCAAGTCTATGTTTCATCCACATCTCTCATTGGACCCAAACGACGTCTGTTTAATGCCCGGTAACCGGGATGATGAGATACTTCATCAGACACAACGATATTGGATTGCTGAAGCTATTCGCTATACACATCGTGATGCTATCCATGATGTCTTTACCGATGAGCTTGTTGAGTGGCCGCAATTCCCATGTGTTGAACGCCTGTTACCTCAGAAGACGATGCACTACAGTCTCGGACCAATTCTTGAGAATGAAGGCACTATAGATGGCACTTACAATGTGATCGACAAGGTCTTTACAGATCAACTTGGGTACGATCCGTCTAGTGATTTCAATGACATCTTGCATCTGGTGTTTGGGGATCAAAAAACCATTTCGTTGATCCGGGCCGTCCAGAAAGAACGCCGGGGGTCTACACTCTCATATGACAAGCATGACTGGATTTTACCCATCCCCGGCCTTTTTCATTGGCGTACCAATTACATGGATATGATTCATGATCTCTATTCCGGTCTTGAGAGTGCTTCTATCGGTTGTACGTTACACCACAATAAGAACTTCATGGCTGCGTCCAGGGCCATAAAAGTCCATTTCATCACAAGGTAGAGGTTGCAATCCATGCTTTTAACGCCCGAGTGACTGCTCTATACTACCAGTTCCTTCCTCCAGGTGTCAAACGACAATATCATCAAGAAGTTGACCTCTATATTCGTCAATCGGGCCGGGCCGAGTTCCTTAACACAATTGAGAAGATACGAGAATCTATGTTTGCTTTTGACAAGCAATACAAATCTGTCCCGAAACCACCCAGAGCATCCACGGAGCAGTCAAGTTCTGCAAATCGAAACAAACCCCAGCCTCAAGGTGCCCCAGTTGACGTTGAATACTCAGCCCACGCAAAGTTCCTTCAACAAATGGAAATCTACAAGACTCTTAAGCTTGCCATTAAGCGGGCTGACATAGGCATAATACGCCGGGCTTTTGCTCGGTGTTGTCTTCTTTTCCATGGCAGTAATAAGTCCAAATATGCCTTCTTGTCTCTTTATATGACATGGATAACACAGACTCCTGCTGCCGATCAAGAATTGCAACATGCTATTTTGGCAAATGGGCTTGTCAACCTCCGCGGAGCCGAGGATAGTTGGTTCGAGATGGACCGTCTGAATGAATTCTTCAATCTACAAATGAAGACTCTTATGGCCACTCGGCGCACATCGAGCATTGATGTTGCTACGTTATTTCGGACCACTGCTTTAACAGCTAGTTACTGTACGGACCTGAAGGAGTCCATTGAACAGGCCTTTGGTGAACATACCAACAGCACACATACAGCAAAGGATGTGAGCGATGATGTGCGAAACCTAGCCTTTCAGATATACAGTTCAGGTTCTATTGATGAGCGCAAGGATGGCAGAGATTCTCCATTTCAACCACCAGATATTGTATCCCGAGGTTGTGCGCTGATTGTCAATGGGGTCATACGATTCAACAAGCTGGTGGTTCATGGGCAATGGACAGGTGATGAACTTGACGATAGTTCAGGCCTAGCCTCGACCTCCATCGGGGTCTTGGATGATTACGTTACAAAGGAACCTGAAGAGGATAAGTCGAATATGGCAACGTTGATGATCTGATATAGTTGATGGGTGATGTTTATCCCATCACTCTGGATGTGTACTAAAAAGAGCTGTTTCTAATCCATAGATATCACCCACTTCCTACTGCCGAACCTCGAATCAGACTCTCACTGCCGGCTCAGGTGGAGTCAGGTGTTCCGAGTATACATTTTCTTCCCTCGTATATTGCCGGATATTGGTTCAAGAGCTGATCGCTTTAAGGTCACAGGTCGAGATAGTGGTGATGCATTGACGGTTTCCTTGCTCAATAAATTGGGGCAGGAATCCTGCGATTGCATTGGCGAATCCCATGGCAATGGTGTAGAAAGCGGAGACAAACCAACAACTTGATAGTTCCTCGGGCCGGAGTCCTGTGATGATGTAGACGGCGTTGATAAGTCAAATGAGCAGGCAATAAGTGTAGACTGGCTGCTCAACCCGGGAGTCTGTGACCGACTGGCCTGAGTACTTGGAGTCTTGGCGTTTGCTTGACGATATGAAGTCCAGATGATATCGAAAAGGGCCTGTTCGTGCGATTTTCTCCAATACCATGGACCCATGAGCATCCGTAAACTCTCTATGTCGAGAACCGAATGTGCATTCTTTGCAAGCTTATCTCGCAAGTCTGGCGATAGGAAAAGCGCGGATTCTGGTAAGAATGCACAGTCCTTATATAACAAACAGGCCTGCTCTTCAGCCCATTTAGAAAGAGCTTCAGATACTCGTCTTGTTCGTTGATTTGCCTGAGGGCCGAGTTCGTGATATTGATAGAAGCCATCCAGCTTTCCGAGTCGATTGTGGGGGTTGCAGTTACTGCAACAGCGGTTGGGGCGTCTCCCTGACTGATATTCGTTTCGCTCATCAAAGAAATCCAGAAATTGGCGACGGATGCACATTGGAGGGTCCTTGCGTTCGGAATTCGCTAGGTTATACCAGAAGTCGGATATGTGATCACGACGTTGTTTATCAGTCAATTTCTTTGCTTTCCGGGCCTCTTCTTCAGGTTTTAATCCAGTGTCGATTGCATCAATAACAGGAGGCCCTTGGCCTTGCTTCTGACTCCTCCTTTGTTTCGGCCCAGAGGAACGCTCGCCGGAAACCCATTCAGGAAGTAGCATGATCATCTCACCATCCAGCTTATCTCGGCTCGCTCGACCGCCTCGTTGCAGCTGAGTAGCAGCATGTTCTCCTATAGGGACGCCCCATTGAACGGTCCGACGAATGTCTCGAAGGTCTACGCCCATCCCGAGAGCCTCTGTGGCAAAGATAACTCGGACCTGAGATCGGGCCCCTTCCTTCCCAAATTCAGTCAGAATAGCGTCTTTGTTCGCAGATGCTGTGTTGCGATGGAACGTTTTCAGTGACTGCGTCACATTGTCATATGTCCACTCAGGCTTGATGTCTTGCAGCCAGGCCTGACACTCCTCTGCTGCAGTATGTGCATCCTTTCTGCTGTCGAAGAAGATGATTGTCTTTGGAATCTCACTGAGTCTCTGGTATACTGATTCCGTGGTTTTCTCATCAGCAGCGAACAGAAACCGTAATGGTTTGTATCCTGCTTTCTTCGGAATCCAGCCAATTCGAAATAGAAGCTCGGGTCGATCAATAGACGTCCGCTGAACCTTAACATCTGGATCGAAACTGATACCGCTTTTGAGTGATTCCAGTGTTTCGGGATCCAATGTAGCAGAGCAGGCAAACCAGGGTATTTGACTGCCCAACCAACTCCGCAGCAGTTTCAGACGAGAATATGCAGCCCGAAAGTTTCGACCCCAATGATGCACGAGATGGGCCTCATCAACAACCACCAAGCTCACTTGTTGTTTGAAAGATGGACTACTGGCCACAGGTCGAAATTGGTCACCAATTGCAAGTTCTGGGCTAACCAAAACATGAGTAAAGCATCCATGTTGTACTTCATTGAGAAGTTTGGGGCAAATTGTGTCTTTATTCAAAAAGCACGGTATGCCACCAATTTGTCGAATGTAATCCGACTGCTCGTTGCCGATTTGGTCCAGAGGGAGTATGACAATCGTTGTTGACTTCTGGAGGAGGACCGAAACAGCTTGCAGAATGATGCTTTTCCCAAATCCAGTACCCGCAATAAGTATGAGATCCTTGCGGTGGTATATAAGATGATGAAGTGCCTCCCGCTGACCGGGCTTCGCGTTGTAGGGGTACAGAGTTGCAATTGCTTCCTCTATTGCCTTCATCTGAGAGGGTCGATTTTCCCTGACAGCCCGGATGATAATATCCTGTGCCTGCTTTATCTGCTCGGAAGGAATGCGAGAGGTTATACCACGTCAGCTTTTTCGAACTCAGTGTCCAAAGTCCAAACAGGCCAGTGTCATTAGAACTGCTTCCCGATCGCCTTGAACTGCTGCAGAATTATGATCCCCAGGCCTAATATCAGATGACAATTGCCCGCGGGTGCGGTTGTTCCGGAGGCGCTGCCAGTACCGAGGCGGTTTCCTCTGTGGACGCATGACTACAATGCGTATCCCAACCACAAAACAACGCAATCGATCTGTATTGACCTTTGAAACCGTATAGAATTGCCTGATATATATATATATATTAAATTGTTAGTGTTCATTCTCATGTTTCGTACCACCAGCGAGGTTCAAAGTTTGTATGGGGGTTTCAAACAATACTTTACCGTGTCACACCAACCCCAATCGACCGTTTCGCGTCAAAAAAATTAGATCAACGTATTCAGCTCGTCAATATCTAGAAGACGTGATCGCTCGATTTTCGATATCACCGTTGTGGCGATTGTTCTGGTAGATTAAAGAATATGGTTCCCGATGAATTTGGTAGTGTTGACCGCTATTTTGCCGATAAATTATAAGGGGCCATACTAGTTTGAGCTCAGACGTTCCACAAAAAAGCTGATTCAACAATCGCTCGAAACAGAAGGCGGTATACCGCCACCATTGTCACGTGGAGCGGCTGAGGTACTGAGATAACTTAGTTACCAATAAGGACAGGCTGATTCAGCGATCCATCATTCAATATGTTTTTGTATGGTAAACCGGGTTAATTCGGAATATCCATATTGTAACATGCCAATACTAGCCCCTGAGGCTATGAGACGCTCTCAATCATGACAATTGGTTCCCTCGGTACTAGCTTCTACGGATATCCTACGAATCGACAGATATGTTACAGGCTTTTGTTGTGTCACTGTGTGTAACGCATGTCAAATGATTTCTCTGGATTCTACCCCCTAGATTCACCCTAGGTTGTCGGACGCTAAAACGGTCACTTCCCGTCTCTTGTCCGACCCCTGTGATTCTGCCAAGGGGGTTGGTCTATCCAGAAAATGGCGCATGTTCGGGATTTGAAAAGCATGACACATTTGGGGCCGTGTTTTCCGTAATGTCTTCACGTGCCCACGATTCATGCAAACCCTATTATCCATGAATGCGTGTCGAATCCGTTGCAGTATGTACTAGTACTTTAACAAGGCATGAGGCCATTTGCACAGCATTTGAAATGTGTTTTTAAATACATGGAAAATAGTCTAGAGTGAGTAAGAGCGTCCTGCAGATTCAGCAGTTCCTATAACTAGTTAAGATTCAGCGAGATGTAATCAACTAGTTAGGTGTTGTATGAACCATCGGCACTAGGAAAACTTCGATGCCACTTTCACTTACAATACGAAGTATCCACTCTTAACAGTTTCGACGCCCCGGCCGCCGGGCAACAGCAGAAGACATTCGAAGACGCACCCAACAACTTAGCTCTGTCAATCATTTCCTATATCGAAATTGAATATTTCAGGGCAATGGAAATAACCAGTGTTATATCCATAACATGACTTGCGCTTTATTGGGCTATCCGGAGAAAATTACCGAGTTCGTGATGATTGGAAGATCCAAGCCACCGAATTTACAGCAGTTGAATCATAGATCAACCAACTCTTGAGAATTCATAGAACGGCCAGAATAGAACCATTTACCTGATGATCGTACGAAATGATTCAGTCGTAACAACCGTGATACTACGTTCCCAGCACCCGAGCAAACTGATGTCTAAATCGCATACCTGTGCGTGAAATAATAATTCAAATGGCATTTGAAGGACGGCGTGTGGGATGCCAAGAAGACTCCACAATCTGACCTTCCCAGTGATTGGGTGAGGCTTCGCGTAAAGAGATTCACAATTCAAATCACACGGTCTTGACACACTACGCGCAATTACTGCGGGGGTCGGGCAACCGATATTCATGTCCTATAAACGCGATTAGAATTTGGGAAGAAGGATAACCGCACAGCCCCCCAGTCCGCATCCCGCTCCTACGCTCAAGCTTGGGAGCTCTATGAATCTCAGGTAGGGGGATGAAAGTGAACAACTTAAGGTAGCGCTCCACAGTATCATCAGGGGTGCGGACGAAGAACTGGAAAATAATTAGCTCTAGACGAAACAGAAGCTTCATGGAACGAGTAAACTAACCTGGTAAAGCTCGAAAGTGGTAGTCATGCTCTTGTCGAGCCAAATTGCATTACCAGCGGACTTTCCGAACTTCTCTCCAGACGAGGCTGTCAAGAGAGGCGTTGTAAAGCCAATGGGTCGGTCCAGTTCCGAGTCCAAAGGATTACGTTTTTGCTCATCGGCAGTGTTACGGCTAATTGACTTGACGGCATCCATACCGAACAGGATGTTTCCATACTGATCAGATCCACCCACTTGCACTTGAGTACCCTTCTGGAACAGGTTCCACCAGTCCCAGCCTTGGAGAAGAGGGTAGGAGAACTCAGCAAAAGACATGCCATCGCCCTGGTTCATCCGATTCTTGACACTGAATATAATTGTTAGTTCAACTGAACAGCCAAATTGCATTGATAAGACTCACGTGTCTCGGCCAAGCATAGGTCCCAGCCTAGTGAAGGCGCCCAGATCGCGCAGGACCTCAATGAAAGGCATTGAATTCCACCAAGTGTTATTGTTGACCAACGCTCGTCTCCAGATAGCCTGTTTCTGATAACCGTGTCTCCTGCCGTACTGCTCAATGCTAGTGCCCAGCTTCTTCAATTGCATGTGCATGCTAGCCATGTTTGCCTTGCGAATCGAGGTATGAACTTTTTCGCGGCCCTTTAGTCGACCTGTGGGGTCACCAACTCGAGATGTAGCGCCACCCAACTATTTTGTGTCAGTCAGCCATTTCAAGAGACTCTCAGGCCCAAAGAAACTCACCAAAAAGGTGACAGGCAAGCCCCAAACATATCCCCAAGCCAGGACCATAAACGGCAACATATGTCCCACGTGCATAGATGGCGCCGTAGGGTCAATTCCGACGTAGATACCGACCCTCTTCTCGGTGAACACCTGATGAAGCAAATCGCGTTCTCTGGAAAGATCAGAAATGGACAATTAGTACTTGTTTCCCAATTAACTCATGCAGAAGAGGACCCCGAATAAATTCCAGCTCACAACATACCCAACAACATCATGAATCAACCCGCGTTCTTCCAGATGAGCCGCGAAGCTCTTCCTCTTGCCCTCGTTAATCTCCTCCGCATGCCGAGCCCACTCATCTTTGCCATCCTGAACGCGCTTCAGCCATTGTTGCGTGATTAGCCTCTTCTGCTGCGGTGTACACTGGGATTGTTGAAAAAACAGAGCCGGGCGACGGGTCTCGCAACGGAGCGGATTTGTTTGCGATGCTGCGGCGAAGCTACGTGCTCCGCATGACGCGGTTCGAGGTAGGGGCGCGTTGCGACAAGTCGCGCGAACAAGAGGCGTTGACCGAGGTCGCATGGGACCGATTGATGTGAAATGGGTAAGGAGGGAGGGCGTTCCAGTGGAAAATTGGAGGAATGAGTCGCGGAGACCAAAAATGGCCGGCGATCAGGCCAGCTCCGAGATTGTCGCGATAAGCGGATCATCGTTAATCCATGGGATAGTTTAAGTGCGAGGCTAGCATAGAATGTCTACGGAACTGTACTTGATCAGAGCTATCTTGTAAACTTGAAATATCTCTCCGATAGCTTTATAGTTTATTAATTTATTGATACAAATTCCATGCTGACTGCCGTCATTTTCTCATTCTGCAACTTGCAATAACCGCAGGACCAAGAGAATTCCCAGTGGGTCCATGTTTTCAGATCCCGAAGCTCCGCTCCGCCGAAGTAACAACGAAAAGCAAAAGCTCCGGAGTAACTTACGTTTTGATGTTCCGCACAGGTTAGTCCAATTGCGCTATATTTGGAGAATAAAGAACTAATTTAAAGTTTTCAAAACCCGAACGCCGAGAAGAAAAGGCGAATGGTTCCAGCGGTGACAGGTTAATATCTATTTTCATTTCAACACAGAGTAGATAAAAACATCCAACTGGGGAAGAGTGGATATGACGGGCGTGTAATTTGATTGGAATAGATTTTACATATTAAAATTGCCATATCATTTAGTACTAAATAACATAGAGGCTCTTCTAGATCACCTTCTCTCCTTTTTCTAACAATGTATCATTGTCATAACGCCATACTCCTGACGTCATGAGCCTAGGATAAGCCATGGATGGTTATGGTCAGGATGAACCGGGATTGATCAGCATTGAAATGTGTCCGAGAACGGTCTCTCATCTGCCCGAGAACAGCCTAGACCACCTGTACTCCCTATCTTCGACGTAATAATCGGTAGATCGCCTACGTCAATTCGCGGGCATTTATAGAAGACCTCATATGCCCCTCCGAGTCCCACCTCAACTCATCGCAACTGCCAATTTCTCTACACATCCTCTCTCTCTCCAAAATCCAACCAAATTACAATTGAATTGTCGTACAAAACAATGGTCCCCTCAACCATGAAGCAATGGGTAGTCGAGAACAAGGACAATGGCTTCGACGGCCTTGCCTTCAAGGACGCGCCCCTCCCAACTATCGGTGAATCAGAGGTGCTGGTCAAGCTTCAGGCTGCCTCGCTCAACTACCGAGACTTAATCATTCCCTTGGTAAGAATACCAGCACGATAGAGCAACCCAGTTTGACAGTTAACTAATTGCACCACACCACAACACAGGGTAAATATCCCTTCCCTTCTGGTTTCCCTGTGGTCCCGGGCTCCGACGGCGCTGGCGAGGTCATTGAGGTCGGCTCCAAGGTCACCGAGTTCAAGAAGGGCGACAAAGTTGCGACGCTCTTCAACCAGGGTCACCAATATGGCCCGATCGATATTCCCGCGACACAGACCGGACTAGGCGGCGTAATCGACGGCACCATTCGCGAATACGGCGCTTTCGCCGAGAAGGGTCTTGTCAAGGCTGCGAAGAACCTCTCACCAGTTGAGAATAGTACTCTGACATGCGCGGCTCTGACAAGCTGGAATGCGCTGTACGACCTAAGGCCGTTGAAGCCTGGCCAGGTCGTTCTAGTCCAGGGAACTGGCGGTGTGAGCATCTTCGCTCTTCAGGTAAGTGATTGCTTCGCCCATGGTAGCTAACGGCCAGTTATCAAAGAGCAGCTTGGCTAATCAATATCCGTGAGGGTTAGTTTGCCAAAGCTGCGGGTGCGATCGTGATCGCCACGACCTCATCCGACGAGAAAGCTAAGAAACTCAAGCAACTGGGTGCGGATCACATAATCAACTATAGGACCGACCCGAACTGGGGCGAGACTGCTCGCGCGTTGACCCCGGATGGTGCCGGCGTGGACCACATCATCGAAGTCGGTGGAAGTGGCACCCTGAAGCAAAGCTTCAAGGCCATCAAATTCGAGGGAGTGATCAGTGTGATTGGATTCTTGGGTGGTGTCAGTCCTGCTGATCAGCCTAGCGTTCTAGATACTCTGAGCAACATCTGCACGGTTCGCGGTGTTTATGTTGGGAGCAAGGCGCTGATGCGGGATATGATTCGCGCGATCGAAGCCAATGATATTCACCCTGTTGTGGACCATAAGGTCTTTTCTCTGGCTGAAACCCGGGATGCGTATGAACACATGGTAAGTGAAGTGAACTGTTCCCTCCTGGGTGTAAAAGGATATCTGTACTAACTGGGAAATAGTGGGCTCAAAAGCACTTTGGCAAGGTGGCTGTCAGGATTCACTAGAAATCAAGTAGGAAGTGCAAAAGGAATACTCAGCTACAAAAGCAATGCTACAGATACTCCATCTCCGTGCATGGAACAAAGAAGATCGAACATCGTAAGGTAGATAGTAGATAGGATGCAGTGTAGCGCACAGAAGCCGAAGAGTCAAAGACGTTGAGGAAGGTTCCCCGCTGCTTCCCTCAGCACATCACAAGATCCCCGGGCCCTCTCCCTCTTCATCTTTTGTCATTCGTCCAAAGTTCACAGCTATCGGGTCCGGCCTGGTCGATTTCTCAACTCGACGCTCGCTAATCGGCTAGCTACAGCTTAATCTAATCCCTGCACCCGAGAGAGCTGGGAGCTTACCCCTCCCATCCGATCATGCATGAGCAAATTGACAGAAATACCTCCAATCTCCCCATAATCGGACCTGGCGATTCTACGAAACATCAGAGCCCGCACTTTGCTCGCCCGGTCCAGATGGTTCTTTTCGCCCGTGTGACGTGCTACCCTCCACTGGGTCAAGTAACCAGCATTCCCAGAGTCCAAAAGAAGTTGCGGTCGGAGAAGGACCATGGCGATACGGTGAGTACTAATCAGCTGTCTTGGGTACAATAATACAATAAACAAAGATCGAGTATTAAAGGCTGGACTAGGTGCGCTTCACCGTCACCATCGAATCAAGCACATCTCTACCAGATCAACCCTGGGAAGCTCAAATCTGGCATAACATCTCCGATCCAGACTGGACGGCGCTGCCACTGCACGAAACCAAACAGTCAGCCGCGCCTTTGCTTAGTGGAAACGCCACAGAATATAGGTATTATCGCCACATATTCGCAGGACAGATTCAACTCCCTTCAGTCGGTGGGCATGCACAATTCACGGTGCGCTTTCGCACAAGCCCCGAAACCGATTGGCAATGGGTAAACCCTCATCATTCGGTCGGTGATGGGGAAATCGTATACACTGCCCGCGAATCCGGAATCAAGAAAGCGCTATCACCTTATTTCCCCTCTCAGGTTCGGAAAGAAGAGCTCGCAAAATATATCACCAACCTTTCGCAAGATATCCAAGTCGAGTCACGGACCAGCGAGGCCCCCGGTTCTCTACTATGGTCAATATCAGGAAATGTGTCTGCAGCAGCAAATGGAGCATCCGGAATCAGTACTCTTCTTCTCGGTACCCCTTCTTCAATAATGAGGAACTTTTCCTTGGTGCGGGTTTGGAGTCCGTGGCTGGGGCCACGACATGGTAGAGACTGGTTTGATTTGACGGAAGATGCGATACTATGCTCTTTCCTGCGCAAAGATGGTCTGAATCTCGTTTTGCTAGCCATTTCAGGTATCAACGATGTCTTGACGGTTTTTCAGTCTGGCGATAATGGCGAGGTCGTGATCAAGGCCAGGAACGATAACACGAAATCCGCCCAATTCAATGTCTTGGCTGCTGTTGCGGAAGACTTTGAAGTCGCTATGTCTGCTTTAATCTATGAGTCGCGGAAGGTGGTCAAGCCATTCTCAGACTCTTCAATGGATGATTGGGAAGAGACGTCTCCGATATCTCCTCTCGATGATGATATTGTCTTTGTTGAGAAAGACCCGAAAATACAATGGCTGGCTGAGTGGTTTGATGACTTGACATTTTGTACTTGGAATAGCCTGGGGCAGGATCTAACGGAGGAAAAACTTCTCCAATCCTTGGAATCTTTGAAGTCTCACGGCATCAGCATCTCGAATCTGATTATCGACGACAACTGGCATAGTCTCGACAACGAAGGCGAGTCCCAATTCAGAAGACGGTGGCAGCGGTTCGAGGCAAACGAAAAAGCCTTCCCAGGAGGTCTTAAACGAACCGTTGACGAAATCCGCCAGAAAAACCCTAATATTCAGCATGTGGCAGTTTGGCATGCCTTGTTCGGGTATTGGGGTGGAATCAGTCCTGATGGCGACCTCGCTCGAAAGTACAAGACCAAGGAAGTACAAGTCAAAGATCCCAGCTCCAATGGCCCAATTGCACAAAATATTCCCGAGGGCAAGATTCTTGCCATAGATCCCGATGATATCCAGCGATTCTACGAGGAATTCTATAGTTACCTCAACACCGTCGGAGTTGATTCGGTCAAAACGGACGCCCAATTCTTCCTCGACCTCCTCGAGAACTACGGCATCTGGGCGTTGGAAGACTTCATATGTGCACCTGGCTACCTGTTTAGAAGAAGTTACGCGCTTCAACATCAACCTGCTGTGGGGTTGTCGGCGGTGTTCCTCGAGCAGATGCCGGGATATATTTTAGCGGTTGTAGCAGCAGTCGTGGGTCTTACACAGAACTACCCGCCAGCCCGGTGGAGACATAGGGCTGATCAATCGGCACAGTTAAATTGTTACCCCGGATTTTCGCGCAGGAGTTCTAGCGAAGTATTTTCTGAATTCCAGCGGCCACCAGCTCTTTCCGTCCTAGCTCATTCCGCTTCTTACTTCTAGGGTTCGAAAGTCCATAGCTAGAAACCAATTTCAAGCTTGGCTGTTTGATGAAAGACCAGCATTTACTAGACTTATTGTTCTTGATCATGCTGGCTGAACTCCACTAACGCCCTGCTATGGAACGAGGTGGATGACTGCTAGTTCTTGTTTTGTTGGCCTTGCTTTTCAACCACATAGCCTCGGAGCTGGATACAAAAAGCAACAAGTTCTGCCGAGCATGACAACGTTGGCAAAGTGGTTGGCCGACATCAAATTGATGATAATTGAGGGTCATTGGGCAAATCGTCAACTCAAACGAATGTGACCCCTCTGGCCGTGGCTATTGCCACTCGCATTGATTATTGAAACCTTTTCGTGCCGTTAGCTTGCTTCTATATGCAACTTTTGACCATAAATTCAATCGGCCCCTTGGGAATAAAAAGGTCGTCGCAGCTTATGAGGAAACCAGACATATTTTGATCACAATGTATCATTAGGAAGATATTCACGGGTTGAGTTTGTGGTATAGTTAATTGATAATCCGTGATGTCCTACCCTATATGTTGGTAACCCAGGCGATCGTGGATGAGTACACCCACCGGACTCAGTCAGTTGAAAGGCCACTGGAGAATGAAGTCTTAATTTTGTCGAATCCAATATTCAGCGACAACTATATGGTTTCAGGAGGTTAAAAAAGCGAAGCGAGACTTGCTTGGAAACATTGAAACCTTTCCCCCGTCTGGTGGAAAAAAAATCCCCCTGGAGGGAGAATCAGAGCCTCTTTTAGAAATTCTGAAGTCACTATTATATGCACGTCGGAGACCAAAAGAAACTTACCGCTGTTCTGGCCGACGCCGTCAAACTTCGAAAATTCTGACGTGATAGAATCATTGCTTGCGCAGAGAACGAATTTTCCAGTGCACTGGGTCGGCGGAAAACCGCGTTCAAGCCTATGGATGGCAGGCCATCGCGGAGACATTCGATACATCAATCTGCTGCTTGATTACATGACTTTGACCAAGCGGTTCCTCCTGTAGCCGCCTTTTCGAATCAGATGGTATTACCCAAAATCCAATGAAGAAAACCCGACCTGGCCCATCTTCCTAATAAGTCCATTTTGAGTTATGTTTATACTCAAAAACGAAATAGCGCTGCCCTCGGAGAAAAGCGTAATGTGTTTGACAATTAAAGATTACCTGTGATCGTGCGATAGGAAAGGGTATTACCCATTTGGAAATTTTGCCCACTTGTGATGAGGCAATTTCCAATAAATTCAGTTGAATTCTGGGTCGTTCGATACGAAGAAAGCAAGATGAGAAGGAAAGGAAAGAAGTTTGGGAGAAGGCTGAGATCCCCATCTTCCTCTACGACTTAAAAGGCCTCAGGCCAATTTACCCAGTTTTTTCTTCCAATGTCGACCTCTTCTGCTCCCAGTCCCTGAACTGTCACACCACCATGGACCTCGTCACAACCAGTGCATGGGAAGGCAAAGCCCAACCGCACCCCCCAACCGCGCTAACTATGGTTAAGCAAAATTCCCACCGTACCGCACTAAAAAAACGCATGGTCAGACTGCGGTCAACCGCAGAGAGACCGCAAATACATAACTAGCCTAATTAAGCTATCGTCAGGCGCACAAAATTGCTGAAAAGCTCAGTTATCTTGAGTTCATAAAGAATCCAGATCTAGGATTACATGTTTATCAGCTTTTATACTATCCAAGTGTCGTGGTCTGCATAAAATATGTATAATTCATGGGGTCTTGGCTGTTTGGCCCGTTTGCCCAACCGCGGTCTACCCGCTGTTGACCATGTGCGGTTTCTGGATGTGGCCTGAGCGACCGCATATAGGAAAATCCCAAACCTCAACCGCGTTTTCGCGGTTACCTAAACGCACCGCAGCGGTCATAACCGCGGTTGATGCGGAGCTCTACCAACCACTCTTATTGAATTTTGAACATTTCTGGGTTGGCGGTTATTTGTATTAGACAGGATGTGAATCTGAGCTCGGTCATCATTCGTAAAGGATCCAAAATATTTTGCAACCTGCAAATTGGCATATCCGAAAGACAGCAGCCGGGCATTAGGTGAATTGGGCATAGATTGGAGCGAATGCGTATGGGCTTTGAGGGCGTGCACAATCCTATAGGATTGAATATAATGGTGCTATAGAAAGCTATATATTAGTGTTTTATATAGAAAGAATCGTTCCTGAATGAGATAGAAAACTTGGAAAATACATGTTCTTCATTCAGAAGGCGTCTCATTATATGCCTTCCACTCCATGACTCTCCGCTTCACGGCCTTTGATAGAGAGCAACACATCGCTCAATATCCAGACAGTTCCGCGATCTGTTGCCAAGATAATAGATCACTTTGTGGATGCCGCATACAGAATTATGTGCTCGTTTAACCGCTGAGACAATGTGCTAGATTTGATCAACGATGGCTTCAAAAATCGTTATCTTATAAAAGATGCGCTGATACGTGGAGGGATGCGGTATGCTGTTCCCTCACTGGGAGATGAACCAACCTCGTTTTACATCAAACCAAATAGAGTAGCCAACAAGTCATGAAAAATGTGAATAGGCTCCAGTCCATGCCTTCCCCCCGAGTTGTGATTTGATAGTATTGCCGAGCGCCTGGGATCAACTCAAAGCCTTACTATAGTGGTACCACAAAAGTCTGTGAGTCTTTGACCAGCTGAGGAAAGAAGCACTTACTCACTGTATTGATACTTTTTGTAGTGTTGCCTTCGGGCTCATTCGCCTTGAAAAAGGTCATACGAAGAGGCCCCAGGCTTGAAACGATAGAAAAGACGCAGAATTCCAAGCTAACCGGCAAGTGTTAGCTGTGCTTCACTAGATCAGACGAATGATCTCACTTTATCCATATTAGCAATGGGGCCATCGTATCTAATCAATCATCAGCTCTTTCCCCTCAGAAAATGGATTGGACATAGGTCGGTTTCAAGACCCCCTCTCCCCAAAGGGAAAGCTCACATGTCATGTCATGCCCAACAGCGAGAGCCTTGAGATTCGTGCATTTGATAATAACCACTGGTACAGCTCTATCACAATTCACGTTAATTCTATTCTTCATCCTAAAAACATAACAACTTGATTCAACTTACAGGGCAATCGACCCACAAAAAGCACAACCAATCAGCCTTTTTTGGAGAGGAGCATCCCGCGTCCATACGACAATGGTCGCATTACCTGCAAGGTGAACATAGAGTAGAATTGATAGCACTGCAATCCATCAGTTGAACAAATCCTGCTGATAGAAAATATTAGATAGTACCCACCTCCACCAGCCACTCCTATCTTTGGTAACAGTCGAGAAGGGATGCAGGTCGTTTCTAACAGCACGATCCAAGCAAGTGATACCACCGATCCGAATGCCGTCAGCAGTATTGAACATACTCTGAAAGTTGTGATCTCTACCGCCCGGTGTAGTAATATTGCCGCCGAGATTTTGCAGACGGCTGTCGAGATGTTTCCCCAGACAAGAGAGTACATCATTTCGGAATTTGCATTTCCGTATTCTTCCTGGCCCAGTAGAATTTTGTGCCGTCCATATCCTGCGCTAATGATATTTGTGATTTTAGCACAGTAAACTATTGCCGCAATCTTGTATTTGAGGTCAGATATCTTATGCTGCAAATTACATGAGCGGAGCACTCACTGCAGATGCTAGGATGGTAACATCCTCCACGTAGATATATCTTTCTTTGACCCCTCTGGAAATCCGTAAAGCTATAACAACAAGTGCGATACCTGCTGTGATCCACAGGAGTATTAAGGTCCGAGTACCGCGTTCATCAGATGCGCGGTCAGTGAAGTTTGTCATTTTTCAGATGGAAACAATTGCAAATTGTGTGAAAACCAGAGTCGATGAGAATTGGATGTATCATCTACCAGTATATGCAGAATGAAGCCATATGAATGTATGAATGAAAATGAAAGAAAATTTTGGAGAATGAGCTTGCTCACAAGTGTTCATGCCTTAAGTAGGCCTCTAAGCTCCGGCTAGCTTGGACCCCTCGGCAGCGGCGGTCGAAGTAACAGTGGTGATCAACTATAGCATCTCAGCGTTGATCACTACCGTCTGGGTCCCGCCTTGATGTAGCCACACATTATTCGACGGGGCTATATATCACTCTACACGCCCGATCCCCATCCATAATGAATGAATATTAGAATACGGTATACGATCGATGGCCAAGTAGCCCAGGTAGCCCAAGTAGCCCAAGTAGCCAGTGCATACATTCTAGACCTGAATATTGGAGCCCCTGATTTTGTCATTCTGATACTCGCTTCAGAGAGGTCATAAATATGTCCATGTGGCTGTCTTGCGGGCCATATGATCTCCACAATGTGTATCCACAAGATAGTAGTGGCTGGCCAAGAAGAGTAAGTGCACCCTACTCGACTACAGGTAATATGCGGATGAGTTGCTAATTAACAAGTAAGTGATTGCCCAATAAGATATCACTCGTCGCTCCACAGGTAGGACTTTGTGTCCCTTGATCGGAGAATGTATCTTCAAAACTGTATACGTTGTTGCTTTGTGACATGCCTCAGGTGCGTACGATACAACAGGTGTTGAGAAGCCTGCCGTTTCTCCACCACCGTCAAACCGAGGTCCGGGGGTGTACTCGAAGTGCATGCTTCTTGGTAGTTTGATTGTTCTTATAGAAGAAGGTGCAACGCTTACTATTCTTCTAGACTCTAGGGTCTAGCTGCTCATATGCCTATCTCTCTTTATGACGACAGAGAACTGAAGGACTGGCGCAGTAAGCAAAAGCGCTAACGTCGCAATGTGCAAAATTGATGAACCCTCTAGCATCACTATTGAAACCTCGGGGATGAGACAGGAGTCTTGGCACAGTTGTGCGAAGTATAGTGTTGGGGGCGATTGGGACTTCACTTCTGGTTGGTCGTTCATCTTAGAGAATCAGTGTCTCGTGTTTCAAGATCTTAGCAGTTGACCAAGAAAAAAACGTTGATGCAAGGCTAGAAAGGTTTTGTGTTGAATTTTCGACCTCGTAGCGTCAAGGTAGTCAGGTAGTTGGCTTGATACTACCACTAGTAACTGTAGAATTTTGATCATTGGTTTCTGTCAAGAGATTTTTCTCTCAGCGCTTCCAGACTTTCGTTCTTCCGATGCTGCATTTGCGCCTAGTGAGGCTAATGAAAAAGCTACATAGTAACATTGGCCTGCAAATGTCCTCATCTCTCAACCCGCGCCCAGGAGCGATCTTTCTCGACGGCTCAACTATGAAATAACTCAGAGCTACCAGCCAGACGTGGGACTCAAAGCCGAGTCTGCCGCATTTATACAATTTGTCTGTGTCAACTTGCGTTTACATTTATGAAAACACAGGTTGCGATGCGCTTTCTGATCCGCAAAAGAGAAATCTTCGACTACTGTTTCGATTTTACTCACTATACATAGTTGATATTGTGGTCCCTATCTTCCGACCAAGAGAGATGATGGTCACCTTGTGGGTTTTTCAAAGCTTCCCTCATTTCCTAATCCATGAGCCTAGGTGTCGAGTAGAGACTCCCACTGAGGTGGTCTAGGGATTGAGAGATTGGCGCAAATTCGTATGCAAGTCTGGTAGGCGTGAACCGTAAAATATCGTCGTACTTCATCCAACGAGAATACTAAATCAGAACTAGGTTAGACCAGAGTACATTATAGTGAATTCGGGTGAGGCAGACCGATGCGATCTGCATTCCAAGCCACAGGCACCTGTGTACTCTAAGGAGCATTGTGGAAGGATCCTCAATCAATGGCCTGTCCTCTGCCATGGCTGTCGCGTCGAAAAACATGGCAGGGTAGTAAAGTCGGCTCCAAGTGTGGCCTCTAATTAAAAGGTCCTCCGGCAGCTGCTGTGGGGTGGTGCCATCAATGCGGGGGAATGATTTGCCTTTGATCGTTGAAATATTGACGTTGGGCTGAAACAGACTGTTCAGGTAGTTGGCAAGTATCGACCATGGGACCAGCCGCTCAAGTCGCTGGATGACTGCTGGGTGGAGCGTAAGGCACCACAGGAAGGCCATAGAGACATGCACAGCAGGCTGCAAGTTCCAGTCATCAGGCTGGTTGAGGATGATGGCCAAAGTATGAAAAGCGAATGAGCTTGCACTGAATGCGTATTGAGATGATAAATCGGTACTGACATGGCTGTTTGGGTCGACGTGTGCTTTAGACGCCCACTGTTTTGCGAGAGCATAGGCATCTCCAAGCGTAGTATTGTCGGTTGAATTGAACTCCGTGGCAATGAAACCATCTTTGTTGCCATATTGAAGTATTGCACCGATGTTACAGCATGTAACAAAGATGCCTTGTTGTGCTTCTTGACCTAAACGGCCGACGTCTTGGCGCAGATTCGTAAGGAAGATCCTCGACCGAAGAGCGAACTGCTCAACTGGCAAGTCCAAGATACGGGCACCATGAGCAGCCATAAAAGAATTGACCAAGATGTTCCTATCACCGGTGCCCCAGGAATAGAATGGACCAGCTGTTTCATGCTTGCCCACGCGTCTGAGAATGGGCGCGCGATTATCAGTGCTTTGGTGTAATAGAAAAATTGCTGCAATGTATCCGGGCGCGAGATCACAGCGAGGTGATTTTGAATCCTACCAGCTTCAGGACACTGATCTGTAGCGTGGTTATACCAAAATCTCGATACCTCTGCCCATGTTCTTTGATCCGCTCCATCTGTGTCCTCCACCGCCATACGATACCGCGCTAGATCGCCCAGGCATTCGGTCCAGATCTCCCTGAAAGGCGATATCCTCTCCAAAAGAAGTGTCACCATCAGATATGATAGACGTGTGAAATTTAGCAAATGTTCTTGCACGTCGAGCGAGTGAGCACGATGTTTTCGTAGCAGTTCCAGGTAACGATAGATCCCGTAACTCCACATACGGGCGGGCATGTTGTGCTTTTCAGCCAGGTTTCCTATGGTCGCGATGGCTGCTAGATCTTGTGAAACCACAAAAAAGTCGTAATGTTTCTCAAGGAGCTCTTGGTGTAACGAGGTGATGGTATTCCACTGATCATGCGATAACATCGTGTTTTCGTTCATCTGTGAGACATCTTCAATCTTTTCGGTGCAACTCTTCTCCACTTTGCCCAGCTCTGCGTAGATATTTCTCATTTTTTCTTTCATCTCATCAATCACACTCTCGGTGAGTATACAGTTGGTCATTGCGAATTTGCTCTCGTCTTGCGCCAGTGATGTCCGGACCTGATGCTGCGTTGTACCCCGACTCGCAATTCATGGGCCTTTTGGAAACGCTAGAAAATGGATTGTCCACAGTAATGTGACTTGACAGGGTTATTTTCAAATACAAACCAGAATTATGGTGAATGGAAACGACGAAATAAAGAAGATCCTGGTGGGCACCTGGGTAAATTGATAGCGGAAAGTCAAAACGCCCTATGAAGCCTGGGCTGTTCTGAAGTCTTTGGTCTTCTTGGGTGGTCATGAATACGTCTCATCAACGAAGATCCAATTCAAATTGATCGTATTGGTTTGGCAGTAGCACCAGCCTGACTTGCACTGCCAGTCTGAACCCCGTCCGTATGCTTACGCATCTGGTCCAACTGAAAATATGACATGTCAAAAGCGGACGCTCGGGCGTCATGTTTTTAACCTGAGTTGGCCAATCATTTTGGATCGGGGTTTTCAGCTCAGGGGCACGTATTTAAAATGGAGTCTTGCAATGTGGGCCAATTGAAGAGCCCAAAGTGCCCGAACAGATTTGGTCGAAGTGCACAAATAGTAATAGACGACGCATTGTTTAATGCTTGCACAGCCCCTGCCCATTATCTTTCGACTATTATCGATGATAATCCCTGCTTCTCGGTTGACAATAGTACTATTTAAAATACAACTATCTTCTAAAAGCTGTTCTTTAGCATGCCTAATCTAATCAACCCTTTGTACCGGCCGGCCAAAATGTTCTCCATAAAGATTACATAAATGAAGAATTTCTTATATCGCAGATTCTGAACTATGCACCTTCTCTGTACTGTAAACGCTCTCAGGCGCATTCCACAGTCTCGTAAGCCACCTACGAGCGTTACTCTATCGCTTATTTGAAGCGGTTGGGAAAGCTCAGCAACATGGTTATAAAGATGTGCTTCGCCAGGCTGTTATATTCTTCATAGTGAGGCTGCCACCTCGGCGAGATGATCTCCCAGTCAACCAAGGTACTGCTCATACACTCTAGATGCGCTGAAAGCTCAAATCCATGGCTAATCGCTTGATCGATCTTTTGAAGACCAAGCACGTGTAATGTAAACCACAGTCTTATATGGTGTGCCGGACGGGTCTTTTCCACGCCCCAGTCTCAGGGGTTGGGAAGCCCTTCTTGGCGTTCCACGTCCAAACTTTCCAACTATTGAGATTGGTGACGAAAGAAGACGGCGCCGCAGCCATGGCTTTGAGATAGCCATTTATGAGCATCCCAGGCGATACTATCTGCGAAGCAGATTTCCTTGTTCTTTGGTCGATGAGTCACAGAGAAAGCGACCGAGCCACTGTGGGCTGCATCTATTGTTGTAGTTCAGAGGTTTTTTGTTTCTGATCTGCACCAACCTTATATCACAACATCTATATGCAGCCACATCTTCCGATATTGCACTGTACATGCGAGCTCGTTTGAAGCCATCATACTTCCAGTATCGGTAGTATCACAGCTTGCCATAAGTAGAAATGGTTTTCGATGATTTTAAAGGTCGTCATCGATGGTTGTCTTCAGTAGTGAGAGATCCATTCGGAACTTGCAACCAACTTTGATTTCGCCTTCTTGGCCCGAAATGCTAATGATTCAAAGGGCCTTTTGAATGCACAAATGAGCCTGTTCCGAGATATAGACGGCCCCATTCGAACGCTCTTCAACATTGAGAATTTGATCTCGCGCAACTTTCATCGCAGTGAGTTTGGCCATAGAAGCACCGGAGACAAAATGCCCAACCGCTGATGACGGTAGGCCGAATATCCCTGCAATCCGCTAAGTCAAGCCGCTCTCAATGGTACACACCCTGGCGCCTGCCTCCCAGCTTCACCGAAGGGATTGTGGGCCGTGGTCAAACCATATTCAAGCTTGGAAAGTGGCGATACTGGCGACGGAATAGAGGAGAGGAATCTTGGATGGCTGACTGCGATTCGGTAGAAGATTTCTCTGGCATCTTTCATCACTTCTTCAATACATATGGAAGCACCAGGAACAGATAGCTTCAGCAATTCATTACATTTTTCCAGATTGGGCTGACGGATGAGGGTTGTCTCCGAGGCAGTTGTACTGAGGTGGTGGAGTAGTAGTAGGTCATGCGAATGCTTCTTTGGATCAAAAGTCATTATTTTCTGAGATCATCACCAAGGAGTGTTTATCTAACTCGTGGAATTTTGTTCTGTAACCGTGAACAGAAGAAGTTCGGCTGGTGAAATCGTTTAATCTGAACGGATGCATTTTCTATCGCTTCCTCTGCTATCTCATATAAGTGCGGAGAAACGGCAAGTAGATCGACTAGTTCCACAGATCGCAGTATCTCAATGACCGAACTTGGCCAGTCAAAATGCGCAGTTCATGAGCTTCAATCAATCATCATCATACTTCATTACATAGCGATAGTGTTTAAATCTACAACTAGGACCCCCATGTCAAAGTTCTGCCAAGTAGTATTTCTTAGTTCATAATGGCACATTTCATTTGTGACTAAAAATAATTCTACTTGACTGATCTTTCGATACCTTCAAGAGGTTTTTCATGTGCTTCAATTGTAAAATTTTGAAAATGGCTCATCACCGCTCCTAAAGCTATCATCGATAAAATTACTCCTCACACCAGTACAGAATACTATGGCATAGACCGGTGAGCAATATTATTTGGTTTCCAAAACGACTGTCATAATAGCTTGTTGAGCAAATCATAGGCTATGTTAATGTTCCAATTGACCTTCGTCTGGGCTTTTTTGGACAACTTGGCCCATTTCGTAGCTTGTCGTGAAGAATCGAGATTGAGGGTTCTTTCATTCGTAAAAGGACTAAACTGGATTGCTCAGCATTTTCATTAAATGCTTTTTTATAGGTAAGAAAATCATAGAAAGAGGGAAAATAATATGTTTACGTAATTGAATAAATACCCTCTCAGATTGTTGCAGCCTAATTTGTGAGGTTCGTACCAGAAACTAATTTCATACAGTACTTTTCGAAATCAGCTATACCTCCAGACTCTTTCTTCTTGATTCGGAGAAACCAATCCCGACGCGCGCTAGGCCGGGTGAGGTCACCGCCTCAGAATTTTGGCAAAACTGTCATTGTAATATTTGTATGGTCAGCAATGAGTCATCGTCACAGTACCGTATATTACATAGAACCACTTGGAATCGCTTGGTGGATCTCGTGATCTTGCCAGATCGCCAGCTAGCTTCCCCTCTCCCGTTTGCCATGTTATGCCTGCTACCACCTATTCTTTCCATATGTAGCGAACGGTGGTCTTTACTCGCCAGTTATAGTGTAATAGCCTCTGCTTACTTTACAGAGGAACTAAACCTAGCTGGGAAAGATGTTTTCGTCTATCTTATAAGTTCTGCTATCTAGTGCACTTCTCGTTCGTTACTAGCGTCAATGTCAAAGTGCAAGGTTGAATACATGGATTTTACATGGTATTATACCATGTAGATCACATGACTTCGAGTACTCGGCATACCATATATTACGTTTAGTCATCATTACCGCTCAGATTGTTGAAATAGCGGGTTTTGTCATTTATGTTAGTTAGAGTCATCCACATCTGCCAGTTGTACCATACATTTGCAATACAGACAGATTTCTGTCAGTCAATCCTAATATAGTTCTCCTATCTTCACTTTTTTATAAGAATCGTGATAATTGTGAGAGTTGAACTAATATCGCCTCGATAATGCAACCCAGTTGACAGACCACGAATCATAGGAAGACTACTCGTATTACGTCCCAACGCCTAACTATTGTGGCAGCCCCTTCGTAGTACTATCGAACCTAAACCCTTCCTTATCTAGCGTAGTTGAGAATAGCTTAGACTTATCGAATATACCACCCTTACTTAACCTCAAAATTTTCTAGTTGTAAGTAGGAACATAGGAGAACCTACAATATAGACCTACTAACGTATATCCACTACCGGATAGAGTGGCGAGTAATAGTTAATAAGGAGATACTATATCTATAACGGTATCACAAAATGGTTAGGTACGGATAAGAAGAGCAAGCTACTAAGTGAGGATAGCCGGCCACTCGAGTAATAGTTAGACCTGGCAGTGACCCGCGGGTGACCCTCATGACCCTCGGACCGCCCCGCCACTGGGGCGGTTCGAGGGTCCAACCTTCCGACCCTGAGGGTAGTCCACCTAGGGGTTGGACCCTCGGAGGGTGACCCTCAGGGTCACCCGCGGGTCTACAAACAGGACAAATAGGCAAATCTCGTGACATACATAATTTATGTAGATTTGCCTTGTATTTTTGAGTATCTCAATTACAGTAACTGAACTTCTTTGGGAAATATTTTATGATCATACAATGTTCTAAGGTTATAGAAGCTTTTAAAGTACAATTTTAATTCTAGTTTCTATCTACTACATATCTATTAAGCCTTCTTAATACCTTTCGAACTCTTCTAGATGATCGAGGAAGAGGAAGTCTACTATCTTTATCGATATCATTCTCTAGATTAGATTGTATCTTATCATCTTTACTCAGTAAGCCACTTCTTTATCTCCTTCCGAGAATAGTATTTAGGGATAGTTATAAAATAGGCAGTAATTAGGTTTATTCAACTATATCTTCCTTAGTATTACTAATTAGTTTAAATAAGATAGTATCTATACTACTTACCTCTATTAAAGCTACGATCTCTTAAGAAGTTAGATACTCCTAGAGAATTAACCGCTAGTTCTCCTGCAGATCAAATCTTATTATATATATAAACATTATAATATCCTAAATCGTCTTTAGCTTCAGTAAACCTCGTCGATAATAACAAATATCGCGTGTAGAGTTGAATAGCTGCTCTATACCTATACTAATAGCTAGAATAGATATAATATTACGGGTAATACTCGTAAGAATAGGCTATTTATATTAGCTATCTTTTTAAAAAGCACGAGGTAATAAACGCTATAGTACTAGATTTATACAAAAGTCAGTTAGATATAACAAATAGAGATAGATATTAAGACTGACTAGTATCTAGATATTAAGTTAGCTTATCCTTATCTAGAGTATTAAACTATAGAGAGTTATTTAACTCTAATATAGACTTAAGCTTAGATATTCTAACTCTTAATAATAGACTATTTAATAATGATTAACTCTGCTTAATGTTAAGCTGCTCCTTATAGCGCTTAATTTAGGTCTTAAGACTACCTCTATAAATATCCTTCTAAGAAGTTTTAGTAGGATCTTCGGATTCCTATTTCTTTATAGAAAAGAATTAGAGCTTTTAAGATAGAGACAAAATTATACTAATAGTATAAAGATGCCTATTAATACTATCTGTATCTTTATAGTATTTTAAAAGCTTTTCTAATATAGCTTTAAGTGCAGATTATATAAGTTATTTCTAAAGAACTTTCTTTCGTCTTAATACAGTAATTGTACGCTTAAGATAATTAAAAAGACGATTATATATCGTAAAAATAAGATAAATATTTGAGTCTTTAGTCCGTAATATAAGACTAGTAAACCTAAAAAATAGCTTAAGAATAAAAAGTAGATACTTAATCTGTCTTTATTCTCCTAGGCTTAGTACAAAATGAGGCTGCTCGTACTATAAGTAGAAGGTATTAAAGACTAACTATAGCCTCTTTACCCGTCGAAGTATTAGAAATATTAAGTTCTATCGTATTCTTATATCCTAGATTAGAATAAGTTTAGGCTCTTAATCTTAAAGGGTATAGAATGCATCTCGACGCTATAGGCTTATATTAATATAAATAGTAAGACTATAAATCTAGATCGACGATTAGTATATAGAAATAATATTAAGGAATTAGCTTACCTTACCTTATTAAGGGTATCTGTAATCTTATACTTTCTTTAATATATACATAGCACTCTTATATAATCATTAGACCAATTTAGCTTAGTAGTATTATTACTTAGAGATACTTTTATCTTCCTAAGTAAATCTATAAGACTTATTTAGATAATATAAGTAATATATAATATACAGATAATAGTAGAATTAGTGCTCGATTGAATAGTCCTTATTAAGTCATTTATAGTCTGAACTAGTATTATATTATTCGAGGCGTTATTAGTAGTAATTGTAAACACTCGATTAAGAATATTGTACTTTTATAGTATTCGAGTAATAACTTTACTAAGATTCGTACTAGAATGAGTGCTAGAGAGTAGCTCAAAGCTAAGGAGAACCTCTCGGTACTCCTACTTTTTATCTAAAAAGTAGCCTGTAACTACTATAAATACCTACTGAAATAGCGATATCTAATAGTCTAGTATAAGAGAGAGCTTTACCTTTAGTAGTAGACTTTAAAGTAGTCTCTTTTAGTATTTAGTAACAAATCCCTTTAGCCGCTTACGGATAGTGCGTCGTAAAGGAATAGCGGGTATAGTTAGAGTAAGACGTATATATTTAATTATATTAGCAAACTCTTAATATTTAAGGAACAAAAATAGAAGATATAATATAATAATAAGATTTAACAGCTTCTGCTCCTAAATATCCTATAAGAATATAAGAGTTAATATATTCGATACTTATATATAGGTTAATAAAGAAAATAATATTAGGAAAAATAATATATAGCTATCTTAAGTAAAGTCTTAATATTTAGCCTTCTTAATACGAATTTTATATAATTGACTCCCTTCCGGTACTTATTTATAGATAAAGTGCCTATATAAGCAGCTGTAGGATAATTAAGAACCTTTCGATACTGTTTATACATTATACCTAGCTTCCTATCTTTTATATTCGCTACTTAATTAAAAGAGTTCTAGTATTTAGCTTAATAGCGTATATCCTAGTTAATACGCTTAGACTTCCTAAATTCTATCTAAAGCCACTATTTAACGAATTCCTTACTTATTATATCACTATATAGGGCGAAGGAATTGATACGGTTAGGATTGAGTATCGTAATAGAGGGAGGTAAAGATAGACATTATAAAGGGCTTAGAGGAGCGAATCGAGAATTATCGTATACCGATATTAAGGTTTATTAACTACCTAACGCGTAAGGGGTTATAAATAGACTATCGTCTAGAATAAGATATTAAAGAGTATCTAATAGTACCCCCTTATAGTTTAAGGAAGCATAAGTGTTAGAAAATTGTGATATACTTAATATAGATATATAAATAGAAAGACAGTAAGGAGTAGACGACCTATAGTCAATTATTTTCCTAAAGTTAAGTGCGAGAGGCGCAAATATACGATTTACTAAGTTGATATATCGTGTTCTTAAATAAGCTATTATTATTAGTTAGTTTATTACGGGTTACCTATAGTAAACCTTAACGAACCTACGGGTTACCCTTAACGAACCTTATAGACCCTCTGTAAACCTTATTTTAACCCTTAACGAACCTTATAGACCCTCTATAACCCTTATTCTAACCCTCAACGAACCTTATAGACCCTCTATAAACCTCATTTTAACCCTTAGTAACCCTCTTAGACCCTCTACGAACCTTATTCTAACCCCTAGTAAACCTTAGACCCCTAATAAACATTTTGATTAATATAACATATATTATAGATATATATTTCTACTCTATTACAGACTAATAACTTCCACTACCTATTATACCTCTTTCCTACGGTCGTATAACGTAAAAGAAGTATAAAACTAATAGAACTATTGTCGAAAAACAACATTATCGAAACAATTTAAGACATTCCACAACTTTGATAGTCAAAAGTCGGTGTTTATGGTCCAATAGACAAAACAGGTGTAAATAACAGTATTTTATCAAGATAAGTAAGCAGTTTTATCCACCTATATTAGGTTTAGCGCTAGAAATTTATGCATCCGAGGGTCGCTGCGGGTGATTGAGGGTCACCCGCATGCGACCCTCATGGAACTAGGGTCAGGGTCAGGGTCGCTCATGAGCGACCCTGAACCTCGGAGGGGCGGGTGGAGGGTCCAAGGTCATGGACCACCCGGAGGGTCACTGCCAGGTCTACTTACAAGTGTAGTAATAGCTGGAAAACGGTATTAATTCTCTCTCTAAAAGGAGAGCGGTTCTAAATCAGTTATATCTATATAAAATTAGTATTAAGTAGAGAGATGGTTATAGAGATAAATATAGAGATAGCTATGATATGATTAGAAGGGTTCAACTTACTACTATCGAGATACTACGTTATCTTATTATCTATAACTAGGCCTGGCGTTGCTTTAGAGTGAGGCTTCTATTTTCGAGCTAAGTTACGAAGCAGTGATCTTAATACCGATCCAGAGGAAGGCCCTTATAGGCCTTAGGCACTAGTAAGACGTTCCTAGATAGGTATAAGGGTATCTCGGAACGCTACTCGATACTAATTACGGAGTTCTTTAGTATCCGCCTAATTATCAGAAAGAAAGAACTAGAATCTACTATCTAGCGATAATATCGTATAAACTGTATAGATATGCCCGCGTATTTTATTAGTCTCTTTATAGTAGTCACGTAATTTAGTATAGCTAGCTTCGAGAGAGCTAAGTATCTACTATTTCTAAAGGACCCTCTTTCGCCTTAGCTATATCATTAATCTCTTAAGATACTTAAAGAGCCTATTGTAGATCAAAAAGACAAGATACGATATCACCTCTCAGCTCTTTAAAAGGGTAAGGGTAAAATCAAAGAACGGCTTAGTAAGATATAGAAGGTAGTTAATTTAGCGCTATTAATTATTATTAAGTAGACTGCGACATCGCCCGTCCATGGGCACCTAGGAGGTGCCCAAGGCCCGTCCACGGTGGGCCTTGGGCTAT